>JXOV01024776.1:331-36402 GCA_001014945.1 Clogmia albipunctata
GTTAAGAGGTATTCCAACCGTTAACGGTAACTTTACAGATAAAGATTTCATTTGAAACATTTGTGAAACATGTAAATTTTTAAATTTTCCTTGTAAATAATGAAATTTAATGTGAAATTGTATAAATTTCTGTACTCATGAGTGGAGTACAAAAAACTTTATGTCCTGCTCGGGTGTAAAGTCCTGTGTTTTACCTCAGAAACGATGAAAAACTCGCCTTCGGCCCGAATGTTTCACACTCGTTAAAAAAACAGTTGACTTTACACCCTTGTAGCACAAATAACTATTATTTAAAAGTAAATACAAAATTAACCATTATTATGCAAATGGTGAGTTTTTTAAATTAATTATTCTAATCTTAAATAAACGCGTGTATATTATTGTTATTTGGAATCAGCATTTAACGTAAAACAATTCTCAAAAAAACTAAAAAAATAAGAAAAACCGTCAAGTGCTTTAAGATAAAAAGTCTTTAATTACTGCACTCTAAGTAATAAAATATTAATTTATTAGTTAAGTTCTGAATATTATAAATATTAAATAAAAATATTAATAAAATCCTCCCCTTTGCAATCAATCATTACTCATCGATCGTGTCCATAGTCCCAATGCAATATTTGCATATGACTTTTCAATTCAATAATTTGACCTTTTCTACTTGCTTTCAAATTTCTGCTGTATTCTTTCCGCAATAATTGAAATTAATAATTAATAAGAGGCCATAAAAATGCTGGGCTATAAATATGTGGCCTCGGTACTGTCTGAATTTAGTCAGGCCAGACAATTTGCGAACAGCTCCAGTGGATTATCATCATTGAAAAGTGTGGTGTCAAAATTAAGGATTAAAAAATAGAGGAAACTCAAATTTCTCTCTCAAGAGATGGTGTCTTTAGTGGGTTTACAGTGGGTTCTGACCCCTCTGGTCATTCCACTACTCTCAATCGCACTAGTACTGGCTGTGATCTATTTCTGGCAACAGAATACCCGCTTTGTGAAGATGGGAAACGCGATCCCTGGACCACCAGGCCTCCCTTTCATTGGCAACGCGCACCTCGTTGTGGGAAAGACGAGCCACGGTAAAAAAACTGATTCCCATCAATCAATTCTCAAATCTGATTTTATTAAAGTGAATTCTACTCCATATAGAATTGTTAAAGTACGCCCTGGAGCTCGCCAAGATCTATGGTGATGTGAGCCGTGGATGGTTCGGGAACAATCTAGTCGTTTTCCTAACCAATCCCAACGATATTGAGAAGATATTGGGCAGTCACGTCCATCTGGACAAGTCGCACGAGTACAGGTTCTTCCAGCCGTGGCTCGGAGACGGCCTCTTGATTAGTTCCGGCGAAAAATGGCGATCACATCGCAAATTAATCGCTCCCGCTTTCCACATGAACGTCCTCAAGTCTTTTATGGACATCTTCAATGCCAACAGTTTGGCCGTTGTGGACAAAATGAGAAAGGAAATCGGATCAGTTTTTGACGTCCATGACTACATGAGTGGAGTGACAGTGGATATTCTTCTGGAGACAGCCATGGGAACAAGTAAAACTACCCAGAACAATGATGGATTCGATTATGCGATGGCTGTGATGAAGTAAGTAATTAAGTTAATAAAACCAACGATTAATTTTTTTAAAAGAATTATTTATAAAACTGTTTGATCTTCAAAAAAATAATCACAAAATTGATAGATATCTAAAAAATAGTTAATTTCGTTTCAAGACGCTTTAAGTTTCGGTTTTCAAGAAGGAGGGCTGTTTCCGCTAGGAGACGAAGTCGACGACGCTAATAGCCTCCTTCTAGAAAACTGAATGAAACGTCGAGAAACGAATGTTATTTTTCCCAATTTTCACTTGTATAATAGCACAAAAACTTATTAAAACTAATTAAATATTTATATGGGAAACATAACTTTGACACTCTGGGGGCTTTTTGTATATATAAACATAACATTTAATGAAGCATTTTGATGTTTCATTCCTCAGACTAGAATAATAAGAAGAAGTCGATAAGATGCATTTGTGAATGAAGTTGTATCTTTTCATTTCTATAATACATTTTTCATGCCAGTATTCATTCAGTTTTTCAAGCCGTGATGATTATTATGTTTCATTTAGAAAAGTTTCACTTTTTATTGAAGCATAAATTAATGAAAACCAGTACATTTTATATCAAAATTGGGAAAAATTAATTTTAGGGTAATATCAGAAAACATTGTTTTTTTGCGATATTTTAATCTCAGGTTTTAATTATCTAAGAAAAAGATTATACACTTCACAAGTTTTAGAGAAAAAAATAGTTTTACTGTCCATGATACCTGTGGAATGTAGGATCTTAGTTTTAACCAGAAAATAATAAACAAATAAAAAATGGAATAATTTATACAAATCTAACTAATTTGTACAACTGTAAAATTATTATTAAAACGAGTATATAGAACTATAGAAATCAGTTACCATTTGTTCTCAAATTCTAATTAAATTGGAACAACATCATAGTCTGTAAGATATTTCTATTTAGAGAAATGCACATTAAATCATGTTTTTTTTTTTTTAGAAATATCCAAAAAAACAAAACTAAATCGGCTTTATTAATATAATATTATACACGTCTAATAATCAATTATTATCGAGTCTATGATGATAATTGCGAAACCACCTAGGAGGACTACACGTCACAAATACTACTTCACAGATCAATAATAAATTATAAATTAAAATTATGGTAAAACTTAAATTTTAAGAAGGTTTTTTAGAAAATCTTATAGCTGCCATTATTTTATTAATAACACATCCCTTCAGCATCCCCACATTATTTTAAATACAGAATTTCAATTTAAAATTCGATTCACTTTGAATAGTTAGTAATGAAATATGGCGAACATGTCGATTTAGAAGAAAGAGTCACAAATACATTTAAAAGAAAGGAACGGTTAGAAAAAAGATTACTGCTCTTATGTTTATGTGGGATCCTACTACATAATTTGTATTGCCCTATTGAATAAATTCTTGAAATTTTTTGAAAATTATTCAAAACCAAAATTTTATGAGGAAGATAAAGATCTGTGATAAAACTATTCTCAATTAAATTATAAATTCACTCAATAAACAATAGTTAGCGTAAGTTACTAATTAACTTGTAATTATTTACATGTTATTAGCATTCACTGAATTTATTAATAATAAAATTTAATGTAAATATTATCAGAGATCAATAGTTCTTCTCGATAGTTTATTATTCGAAAACTATTGTATTTTTTTGGAAATATTAGAATTAATTTTATTATTTTTTCTTAAATTTTACAATTGCTCGGGAATTATTAAATTCGTTTTAATTTTGCAGAATGTGCGATATTATTCACATGAGACACTATAAAGTCCAGTTCAGATATGACCCGTTATTTAACCTAACCAGTTTTAAGAAGAAACAAGAAGATTTACTCAACACAATTCATAGTTTGACGAAAAAGGTTTTGAAAATAAAGAAATCTCAATTTGAGAAGAACATCCAGGAAGGAAAACTACCTTCGCCGTCTCTAGCAGAAATTATCGAAGATAAACCCAGTCCTAAAAAGACAGATTCAAAGAAAACAGACAATAAGAAGTCTTCAAAAGGACTTCGAGACGACCTCGACGATCAAGATGAGAACGATATTGGAGAGAAGAGGCGATTGGCTTTCTTGGATTTGATGATTGAAACCGCACATAACGGAGCAAAGATCACTGATGACGAAATTAAAGAAGAAGTGGATACTATCATGTTTGAAGGTCACGATACTACAGCGGCTGGATCTAGCTTTGTATTGTGTCTTTTGGGTATCCATCAAGATATTCAAGCCAAAGTTTATGAAGAACAAAAACGAATTTTCAGAGATTCTACACGACAAGCCACTTTCAACGATACAGTTGAGATGAAGTATTTGGAAAGGGTCATCTTTGAAACTCTAAGGATGTACCCGCCAGTTCCGATTATAGCCAGAAAAATCAACGAAGATATTCAATTAGATACTGAAAAATATGTGATTCCAGCCGGATGTACAGTTGTGGTAGGAACTTTCAAGTTACATCGAAGATCAGATATTTATCCTAATCCAGAGGTCTTCAACCCCGATAACTTCCTTCCCGAGAAAGCCCAAAATAGACACTACTACAGTTATATTCCGTTTAGTGCTGGACCGAGGAGTTGTGTTGGTAGGAAGTACGCCATGTTGAAATTGAAAGTGCTTCTTTCGACGATCATCAGAAACTTCAAGATCAACTCTAATTTGACGGAGAAAGATTTTAAACTTCAAGCTGACATCATCCTCAAACGCACTGATGGCTTTCGTCTTGAAATTGAACCCCGTGTCAAATAGTTTCCAGTAGTCGTTTCCCCGTATCCAGGCTTTCTCATTAATAAGTCCCACTTTCTTTACTTTGCTGCTCTACTATGTCAACGCTTTTGTAAAATAAAATAAAAAAATAAAAGAATATTAAACAGCGTCATGCCAATCATTGTATTTTATTGCACTTCTACTAAATGCAAATATTTTGAGTGACCTTCTGACACCTGTTTCACATGGCTATAATTTAAAAACCATTGGCTTACGTCAAAATCGGAAATCGATTGGAGTATAAAAATAGAAATCTCAAAATTCCCCTTTCAGTTTCATGCCAATTTGCTTCTGTGTCTAGTGTGTCTGGTGATTTGTTTGGATCTTTGTAACCATGGAAGTGCATGAAGTGGTAGTTGAACCAAGGATGTGGTACTTTTCACCGATGATCTTACCTCTGATTGGAATAATTATGGGATTAGCTTTGTACTACATCTGGGATCAGTCGAAACGGATTACTAAGATGGGAAACGCGATCCCTGGACCGCCAACACTTCCATTTTTAGGAAATGCCCACTTCTTCATTGGCAAAACTCATAACGGTGCAGTTTTAAAAATTTTTAACCCAAAAAGTGTTCTAATTAGAGATATTTTATAGAAATTCTTGAATTCGCCTTGGAACTCGGAAAGATCTATGGAAATATCACCAGAGGATGGATTGGAAATAATCTAGTCATTTTCCTAACCCATCCAGCAGACGTTGAAATTATTCTAAACAGTCATGTTCATCTGGATAAATCAGATGAATACAGATTCTTCCAACCGTGGTTAGGTGAAGGATTATTGATCAGTTCAGGTGAAAAATGGAGATCACATCGAAAATTGATCGCGCCTGCCTTTCATATGAACATTCTAAGATCATTTGTGTCGACTTTCAATGACAACAGTCGGGCTGTTGTCAAAAAGATGGCCGCTGAATTAGGAAAGGGAGAATTCGACGTCCATGACTACATGAGTGCTGTTACAGTAGATATTCTTTTAGAAACAGCTATGGGTACAGAAAGGACCAAGCAAAATAACGAAGGTTTCGATTATGCAATGGCTGTAATGAAGTAAGTTAAGAGTCTTAAAATTCTAACCTAAAATAATGAACACCAATTCTAACCTATATTTATTTCAGAATGTGCGATCTAATCCATGCCCGACATTTCAAAATTTATTATCGATTCGATAAAATTTTCAATTTCACTGGACTGCGGAAACAACAGGATTATCTATTGAACATCATTCATGGACTGACCAAAAAAGTTATTAAAAGGAAGAATGAGTTATATGATAAGAATCTTCGAGAAGGAACACTGCCCCCAACAATGGCGGAAATTATTGAAAATGACGCTTATGCCAAAGAAAAGGAAGAGAAAGAAAAACTAAAACAAACCAAAAAGACATTAGATAAGCCAAAGGGTCTTCGGGATGATTTGGATGAACAAGATGAGAATGACATTGGAGAGAAACGAAGATTGGCTTTCTTGGATATGATGATCGAGTCAGCAAAAGGAGGAGCGAACATCACTGACGATGAAATTAAGGAAGAAGTGGATACTATCATGTTTGAAGGGCATGACACTACAGCTGCAGGATCTAGTTTTGTACTTTGCTGTCTAGGAACTCATCAAGATATCCAAGCCAGAGTCTACGAAGAACTAAAGAACATTTTCGGAGACTCAGATCGACCTGTAACGTTCGCTGATACCTTGGAAATGAAGTATCTCGAAAGGGTTATCATGGAGAGCCTTAGAATGTTTCCGCCAGTTCCTATGATCGCAAGGAAGATCAACCAAGATGTTCAGATGGCTACCGAAAACTATGTTCTACCTGCAGGCTGCACAGTTGTCATAGGTACTTTTAAGCTTCATAGGCGAGATGATATTTACCCCAATGCAGAGGTCTTCGATCCAGATAACTGGTTACCGGAGAGAATGCAAAATAGACACTATTATAGTTTCATTCCATTCAGTGCAGGACCTAGAAGTTGTGTCGGAAGGAAGTACGCCATGTTGAAGCTGAAGGTTCTTCTAGCGACAATCCTTAGGAACTATAAAATTAACTCGAAACTTACCGAAGACGACTACAAATTACAAGCCGACATTATTCTCAAAAGAACCGATGGCTTCCGTATCGAAATCGAACCAAGAAAGAAAACTGCAATGGCCTAATTATTTTCTTTTTTATTTATTAACCTTCTTCCAACAAATCTCCAAAAACCACGCCAAACCACTAAGAATAAGGAAACAGGATAAACAATTGAATGTTATCTCGTAACTATGTGTTGTATCTCGAATGTAGCCAATTACGGGCCCAAGTAGGAAAATAATGATACCTTGCATGAACATAAATAAACCATAGCCAGAAGGATATCTACAAATAAAGATTCGATTTTTAAGCATAAAGAGTTGTATTAGTTATACCTTGTTTCAGGAAGGTGGTCAGCAAAAACCAAAGGCACTGGAACATGTAGCCAAGTCCTTAGAAATCCTAATATTGAAACACTGATTGATAGTCCACAGAAGTCTGTCGCTTTTATAAAAGCTGAAAATTAAAATAAAACAGTAAAAAACTTTATTTGTCCTTCAACTTAAATCTTACAGACTTTACAACTTTTAGTCCAAAAAATTATTAGTCTTTAGTGTTATATATTGTATAATTAACTATATTTAATCTTACCAAATCTTGCGACGATCATAAACACAACCCCAAAAAGGTACACATGTCTCGAGTTCATCTTATTCAGGGTACTAGACAAAGCCAGAAACATCCTTGAAAGAAGATCAGCAGCCGCTGCAAGGGTTATAATTTTGGAGGTTTCACTTTTGTCAAACTGCAATTCAAACATGAGATACATCGGTAGAATTGTGAAGAATAGAATGTCCGAGAATAAAACAAACGATATCCCGATCAAGATATTCACATAAACAGGATCTGTTAAAAGTGGGAGATCAAGAAAGTCCACCAGCACTTGCCATCGTCCAGTAGTTGCCATGTGATCAGTGGTATCAGAAATTAAAATCGGTCCCGACCAATTTCCCAACTTTGGTATACTTGATCCTCGTCTCGATCTTTGCTCTTTAGATCTAATTATTGAAATTCTGCGATCTTCCACGGGCGAGGGAGGTGTGATTTTAATTGTCAACCCAATTGAGTTTGAATCTTCATCTGATTGAGGGTCATCTTCAATTATTTTAAAAGATCTCTCTCCAGGTTGCATCAAGAGCATGCCAAGAATGGTGTGTCCGTTAATTCCCGCAATTATGTATAGACTTGCTCGGAATCCCAAATTAATCATTAAGTATCCAATGAGACAAGGGTAAATCATAGCTCCAACTCCGACCAGTGCTTGCACTAAACCCATCATAAACACTCGTCGTTCCACGAAATACGAATTAAAAGTTGTATAAGTCACGGGAATAATTAAGCCAAATCCAATTCCTGGAAATAAAAAGCAGTCTTGTTAAATGTTCAATTCGGAACTAGTGATAAAATTACATACCCTGAATAACACAAAAGGTCAGGATTAGTTGAGCTAGAGAAGTAACAAATATCTGACAAATACCCCCAAGGAAATAAAGAAAACTCCCAGTTAGACCAACACCTCTAGCAGTAAACTTTTGGGATAAGTAGTTTGAAAACAGGCCTAAAATGCAGTAAAAGAATAACTGATCTTTCATATGAATTCAGACAAAATTTACCTGTAATACTTAAAATGCAAAAGAAAGAACTCATAAGTAAGGCTACTGAACTCGTTTCCTCCCCAAAATCTCTAAGGAAATCCCCAAATAAGAGCCCAAATGAAGGTAATTGTCCCATTCCAATTGCCTGAAAACAAAATCTTTTAGAATAATTTATTTTTATATTAAAATAATGATTACCAGATTCAACGCCATTCCAAAAACCATCAAATACCCTCCTCCTTTTTCCTCTGCCTGGACCGGAATTGACGACACTTTATAATTATTTTCCATAGTTTCACTTTTAACCTGGAGAGCTTTTGGCCCAGACGATTGTTTTCACTCAATCTCTACACATCTGACTTGAAACTTGTTTGAACTCGGATTAAATAAATGTCGCCCAGATAATCGAGACTATGAGGCCATGACGTAATTAATAAGCAATTTCAAAGATTCAAATTTTTCGGCACTGATTTTTGGAATGTTGGATTTCGAATTAAATTTTAAACTATTAATTTCAAAATGTTGCGTTTGCTTTAAGGTGTTCAATGTTTTTAAGAAAAATATTTTAATAATATTAGGTATTTGTTTTTAGCTAACACGTATTTCCAGTTTTTAAATGTAAAAAATTATAAAACTTAAATATTGCATTAATATATTTTACCGTAAAACGAAATTAAATTACAGTAAACGCCTCACAGTTAACATACAAGTACTCTGAAGCGCTACTCAAACTTGGGGTATCCAATTCTTTATACAGATTATTTTTTCATAGGATTTACCTTTCAATAGATTTTTAATTTTAGTCTATCTTAAGTTTATTTTTAAATTTTTCTTAGAATCCCTAAGTTGTTTATCTAAAATTAGGCATTTTTACTAAAATGTAATAAAAGAACCTATTAATATAACAAAGAAGTATTAATTTAAGTGCATTGTATTCTCTAATTAAAATTTCATTTTCTACTTTTATGTAGAAAAATAGTTTCCAAATTAATTTTTTTCCTTCTCAACATATGTTAACTGGTTTTAATCCAACGTGCATTTTTTTAAATAAATTAAAATTTAATTAAACTATTTTATAACTGGAAGTAATTATATTTCTTGTTATGAACTCAATTATATAAGCGGTTGTGTCAATTAAGTCAAATTTTTGTTGATCATTTAAGATTTTTTACCGTATCACTTAGTTTGTGAGGCGGTCCCTTATATTCATTATTAGATCATGAAATGTAAATTATATTTTTAATTCGTAAAAAATAATGACAATCACATCAACTTTTAAAAAAATTCAAGAGATTATTCTTTAAAATTAAACAAAAATATTAATTTATTAGTAATTAAAAAGGAAGCGCATTTAAGCAACCTCTACTGTTATATTAAAACTGTTGTATTTATTTAAAAATTAAAAATAAAATTAATGTGGTTTATTTCAAACAACCGAGCGTAAAACTGTTTAAAGTCATATAACCAATCCCCAGTGTGAACAAAAATTTAATTATCCATAAAATACATTGCGTTTCATCCTTTTACGACAGGGGTCTTCGATTAAATTTTAGTTAATATCTCGGAGTGTATTAATCTGATGTCAATTTTTTTGGCACGAAGAAAGGTCTTATCCTTGGCCATCATTTGGACTGTAAAACAAAAGTCTAGGTTTGTTGCAAATAATTAAAAAAAGGCGTGCGGATTTTTCCCATACAAAAATATAGTTTTTGGCGATTTCTTGAGATTGAAATAGCTGGGTACTAGTTATTTTGGCTATGTACTAAATAAAAAATATCAGCAGAATTAATATATGGAATTATAATTACGATTATAAGACAAAATTTAACAAATATATCATTTTCTTTAATGTCCTTAGCATTCAGAACCCGTCGTCCGACGTGTAGGGAATTTAATGATCTACAAAATAGTATGGTTTGAGTTAACTACATTGAGCCGTTAGGTTAGTGTTCAAAATAAAGATTAATCATTCAATCAAACAAGAGCAAGAAATTAATCAAGAGACAGTGTTATCAATAATAATAGAGTCAGAATGAAATCGGATATTCCAACACATTTCGAACTTAAAGTTGAGCACAACAAACCCTAACTATCTAAAATCTAAAGAAATAACTCTTAGAGATGTTAGAATATCAAATAAAAGTATTTGTCTAACATAGAAATATCAAAAACCCGAAAATATAAATTACTCGCCAGTGGTCCTTCACCTGGCATGGCTTTGTAACAAAAAATTTAAGAGTCATACACAAATTGGATATAAACGAAAAAAATTACATGATATATGCAAACTCAGATTATAAAAGGACAAAGTAGGAAATTGCGATGAAGATGTCCTAAGAAGAGAAGATGAAAAGAGCAGAAGACCTACTAAATTTCTATCTAATGTATAAAAAGACAACTAAATATAAATTCATATCAACAAATCCTTTATTGACGATAGAATTCAAACGGATTGATTTGAATACACTAAAGTCTGGTGGAGTTTCTTGACCATTGTCGTGACAATGTCCTCGAGGTGTTGATCTTCTGTGCAGGTGGCTCTCAGCTGCTCCAAGTCTACGGTGATCAATTTATTATTTACAATAACTTTAAAGTCGTCCCCTTTTGAGGAATTCGAGGTGGCGGATTCGCCAAACATTTCTTGTAGCGTCTCCATAAGACACTCTTTGAAGTGCTTCAGTTGATCTTTGGTTGACTGCTGACCCGGTTTCATGATTGTATGAGATGAGGCCAGCTCCGATTGAAGGAGAGCAGCCAGAATTGTGTCTGCAAACATGTCATTGACTGGCGTCGCTTGCCATTCCACAATCACCATTTTATTTTCTATCAAAACCTCAACGACATTGAAGCACTTGAACTTTTTGTCTTTTTCTAAAGTTTCAATGGAACCGGGACCACCAATCCGCTCTAGGAGTGTCTTCAAGTTGCTTATGGACCCCGACCAGGCTAGGCTGAGCCTCTGCGATACCACACTCATGCTCATATCGGTGTATTTGGAGAGATCAGATGCGGCCAAGATGTGATACTTGAAATCCCTCTTCACCAGAACTCCAGACAACCTCTGACCCACTTCTGGCTTTTTAATAGCCAAATTTCCCATTACTTTGGCTGTCTTCTCCCCCTTGAAATGCAAATCTACAGTGTGTGTGTTTCGAGGGTTGTAAAAATTGATAGTCGAATCGTTTTCGTATTCTCTCTGCAAAGCCGACTTCAATCGGTTCATCTCATTCTGCTCGCCATGGACGAGAATCACATGGGTCGGCTTCAAAAGTCGAATAAATTCACTTGTCTGCTGATAATCGGTGTGAGCGGAAAAGGAAATGTAATCAACACTCATATTTAATGGCAACTTTTGTCCGCTCATCGTTGTAATTTCCTCCGGTTCTGACAAAATCGTCTTCGCCAAAGTTCCCTCCACGCAATAACCAGCTATGATGACCCCATTCTTAGAATCTGTACACCAGTTCTCGAACAACTCCCTGGACAAACCGCTCTGCATCATACCCGGCGAGGCCATGACAACGCAGGGACCAATATCCTCAAAATGATCGATCCCTTTCAAATTGGAAATGTGTCGAAAAACGAAGGGATTATTAACGGCAATTTGACGTCTAATCTTATCGTTCATGGCGTTGATATACGTCTGGTACACAGCCATGCACTTTTTGGCCAAAGAGGAGGCATAATAAATGGGAATTTCCTGTAACTCTGGATTCTGACTCCAGAATTCGTCTAAAATTAACAACAATTCTTGAGCTCTTCCTAAAGCGAACACTGGAATTAGGCAGCGTCCTCCTTGTTGGACGATTTTCTGCACCAAGCTGGTGAATCTCGTCTCTCTGTCCTCCCTCTTCTCGTGGATATGTGTTCCATAAGTCGATTCTGTGATGAGAACATCTGGCATCATTGCTGGAATTTCCGCAGCCATCAAATGACGATCTTCCTGCCTGGAAAAGTCTCCCGTGTACAGGATTTTCACTCCGGCAATTTCGATCATAAACATCGCCGCACCAAGAACGTGTCCAGCGTTGTATGCCCAGAACCGTACTCCCATCACATCTCGTTCCTCGTGGAAGTTAATCGTCTCGATCTTCTCCATGCTCATCTCCAAATCGGACTCTGTGTAAAGGATCTGCTCCGTGGAAATGTTGCTCACTTTAATGTAATCGGACAGCATCCATCGGTAAATCGCCTTCGTTGCATGGGTCATAAAACAACGACCCTTGAAGTTGGTCTTTTGTAGAAACCAGGGCAATGCACCGCAGTGGTCCAGGTGGAAACTAGTAAAAGAGGAAAAATAGTTAATTAATTTATTAAATTTGATATAATTCTATTGAATTTTTTAAATGTTTTAGTAGGCAGTGCTTCCTCTATGAAGCTCTTAACAATTAAACACTGTTTAATTATACATTATTCAATGAAGACAGAGAAGTTAAAAAGCCGCAGTAAATAAAAGTATTCTAGGAAGTAGGGGAAATATTTTTGTCTATATTTTAAAGCTAAAATTATTATTTTTCGAGAGTAACTCTTTCAGAAAATATTCTCTTATTCAATCGTGTCCCTAATATAATTGATCTATTTGACTATTTTTTCAATTATTATTATTATCAATAAGAAAATTTATCAAACTTTAATTACAAATTCATACTTACTGTGAAATGAACAATAAATCAATTTCTTCTGGCTCTATAAGGTCCACGAAGGGCAATGCATCCATTCCGGACAGTCCTGGATGAATTCCGCAATCCAACTACAATTACACATTATTAAACTAGATTATAATCATAATATGTAAGTTCTACCATAATCTTCTTCCCCTTAAACTCCAGCATAATGCAAGATCGTCCAACTTCCTGGCCAGCTCCTCTGAAAGAAAAACATTGTTCAAAAAACACACTTCACAACATCAAACAATAACTTACAGTGGTCTAATTTGTAGGAGGTCATTTTCTTCTGCCGGTATTGTGTTATCCGCCTTCCTTTTGATTGAATTCGCCATTTTTCACTGAATTATATGCCGGCAAAATAAAAAAATCTTTTGTTTACTAAACTTTGACAGCTGAGGGTATAATGTGGTTCAATTTGAATTTCTGAAATTCAGCGCCCCTCGTGGCAGATTCACTTTGCCCTCAAACGGATTTTTCAATTTCGTTAAATTAAAAAATAAACAAACTTAGTTTTTAAGAAATAGACCATGCCCAGGAGGGAGGAAGTAGCTCGCTTCGACGAGTCAGCTGCTAGTTCAGTGGACGAATACGATGTTTCATTGCTGCAGAGGTCGAGGTCGCTGAGTGCAAGAACGAGAACACCAAACACATCAAAAAGGCGCCAAAAATCACCGAAACCCGGTCCTTCGAGACAACAGGAGGTGTCTGAGTCCAGAGCTCTCTCCCAAAGAAGAGGCAGACCGCGAAGAGAAGAAACTGTTAATCGAAGGAAAAAGGGTAAACCTAAGAGTCTCATGGAAATCAGACGGTTACAGTTGTCGACCAAGTTGTTGATTCCTCTTTTGCCCTTTTGCCGTCTCCTCAAAGAGACACTTCAACATTATGGGGATTTTCGGATGAGCAAGGACTCGATTAACGCTCTGCAGGAGGCTACGGAAATGTACCTGGTCCAGCTGTTCGAGGACGCTTACCGGTGCTCGATTCACGCCAAACGGGTCACTCTTCAGGTCATTGATATTCACCTAGCCCGAACGTTGCGAAACGAAACTTAATCAACTGCGAAAATGACGTCACTTATCTGACTACTACAACTTGTTGAATCAAGCCACCGACGAATGAATGTTTGTGCCAGTTATTTTTCAGTTGAGAACGAATCGAGTCGTCATTGAATATCAAATTCCGGATTTTTTTTTGTTAGAATCCCGTGTTGTGTTGTCTAATTTATAATTAAGAATAAGATCGATCTGTAATAGTTAAGCAATTCTATAAGTGCTGTATGTGAATTTATTACTGTAACACACACAATTTGAGTGGAATAAATTGTCTCTTAGACCGAAATGGACCAATTATCCAGAGTTTTGCAACCTTACAAGGAGTTTGTCGGCGCTGCGGCTGCCTTCACAACAATCCTCCAGTTTTTCAGCGGAGCCTTTGTCTGCAATGACATTAGGAAAGCGGGCAGCTCAGACGAATTCCCGTTCGTTCCCTTCCTTGGCGGAGCTGTTTTGTAAGCATTTTCTCTGTTTTGCTCTCATAAAATTTGCACTTCTCAAACAACCTTGACCTCGACAGCCTCTCCTCTCTCTCTTTTGTCATGTAATATTTCGCAACATGGGTATTGTTTCGTCATTACAATGACGTGGTGTTCTCAGACGCCTATTCTGAAGAGCTTAGAATGATTAAATCGTTATCAATTTGCTGCTCACCATGACTTTCATTTGATCAAATTTAGAATCGTGGATTCACTATGATTTTGGGCAATTGAATCAACTTAGTTTTATTTAGCCAATTTCAGAGCATAACTTAATAAAACCAACGTGTTACAAACCAGTTTTATTAGTAAATCATTCCAGTAAAAATATCTTGCTTATTGTAATTTGTTCATCATTCGATATATTACTAAATATCCTATTAAGAGCTTAATTGTAATTATTTTTACTTAATTTTTACGATATGCAGTTTATTTTTCAAAGACTAATAACGATTAAAGGCAAACTTAAATAATATTTCATAATTTAAAACAATAATTATTTGAAGACAAGATAATTCCATAAATTTATAATTACTTTTAGTATTAAGGATTGAATTACAATTTTAATTAAGAAACATTTTAGAATTATAAAACAAATGAGATAATATTTATAGAATTTAACTGTAAATTCCCCATAAAAGATAATTTTGTTAATTTGTTTGATCTTATTTTATAATCTTCAAATGTAAATAATGATAAATATTGTTTTAAACTTTGTTGCGTTGTTATAAAAGTATACTATTTACTTATTAAAGACACTCTGGGATCGTGAGGATTTGCCTATATTAACCGATTGTCTGGATTAAACGATTGATTTCCAATGCATTTATATGCTGCCGATTCGTTCCTTTTCTTTTTTTTGATAAACCGATTGTCCGAATTATCCGTGGTCTTATATGGCGGCTACTTTTGTATTTCAGTATTAAAAATTGCTAATATTTTTCTACACTCAAAAAATAACTCAGTATTTCGCTTTATTTCACAAAACAATTTTAGTACGTCGTACTAATATTTTATTAATCCCAGTTAGGGGTAAATAGTTATTGAAGCAATGAATAAAATAAAATGAATGAAATTAAATACATTTTCTTGTAATTAATGGCCAGAATTGTTAAAATATAAAATCAGGAATTGTAGAATATATATTGAAATTGCAATGAAGGGCTATCAGTGCAGGGAGAAAACACCCTCACAAAATATATAATTTTTTGTACATGATTTGTATAGTGCGACATCTCAAATGTTTAGACCTATACTGCCCTCGAGTTCGGTGCTGAATGGCGGGTCGAATAACATTCTTATCCTCTCCCATCCAAAAACGCCTCAGATTACTTAAAGAAATTACTGTATTGATAACATTAAGTTAGTTAGTGTCCGAATGTTGTTAGGCAGGGAGAGCTACCTAATGACATGTTTTCGTACACCTGGACAATTATATGTGAATAAGGGCTATAATCCCCGAGCGGGTTCTGCGCCCATCAACCAATAATTTTCTACGATTTTTAGTTTGATCGATTTCCAAATAGGTACAAGTATTATTGATAGTAATTGATTTCGGTCGTAGTTTTTACGAGTTTCTATTTGTTTATTGTGTAATACAGATCATTTGACGGTGGTTAATGATATGAATCCACTGAAGGCATTGTAAATTTTCAAATTAAACATTTCGATTTATTTTTTTTTGCAATGTTTTGTATACATCTGTTTATATATTTATTGAATTCAATAACAATAGATTCAATTAATAAACATTTATTTACGTCACGATTTTAAATGACATAATTTGTAGCGAAAATAAAATGGGGTTTGAAAAAAGTGTGAAATGAATATAAAAAATCGAGCCGAAGGCGAGTTTTTCGTCGGTGCAGAATATACACTTATTATGAAGATGAAATTTTCTATATTCGCGGATCTAATCGGAAATTACTTTTATAATATTGAATGATTCTTATACGAGTATATAGGAGAAATATGTACAAAATGATATAGAGGGTGTTTTTGGATTGTTGCGGTTTCTACCTCGCATCATATGATTCAAACAGCTTCCGTCTAGGTGTAACGAGTTTTTATTTACATTCACCTCAATTGAACATATAGCAAGATTTTCGCAAAAGTTGTTATTTTATTCCATTAGAATTTATTGTTAAAATATGATTTTCTAGAAATAAAATTACATTTATATTTTTTTATTTATTTATTTTTCAAACAACCGGTCCGAAAACGATTTAAATTATACCAAGCCATACAGGGTAAAGGTAGTTTAAGATCGATTTTGTTTTTTTGGCCATATTCAAAGAATGGAGACTAGAACTCCTTACATAGATCATAATTAATCAATATACCATCAAAATCTTATTTAATTTTTTAAATCCTATTTATTTGATTTGTGTCACCCTAAAATATATCCCATATAGCCCCATATAAAATACCATTCCTTATCACCATAAGGAGTTTTTACTTATTTATGTATATTAAAGCTAATTGATTTTCTAAATGTTATTTTAGTTCCATTATAAATCTACAATATGGAGTTTTGGTTCGAGATAAAGCCATGATGCAGGCAAGTTAAATGAAAGTACATATTCAGAATATATTTTAATTTTCTCTTTATTTTAGGTTTCCTTTGCTGGTTTTGCCATTAGTGTTCTATACACTTTATTTTATTACTATTATACGTCACCAGCACAAAAGACGAAAGTTTGGGCTAAGATTGGGTTGGGAGGAGCGATTGTAGCTGCTGTAATTTCTTATGCTAAATGGGAGGATCCCGAATTACTCGAATTTAGATTTGGAATTCTTAATACCGTATTCCTGTTCACGTTGGTATCTGCGCCAATTTTCGAACTAGGCACAATAATTAAAAATAAGAGCGTCGGCCAAATGCCATTCCCAATGATCCTGTCCGGTGCTGTGGTGTCCTTCCTCTGGTTGCTCTATGGAATTATTTTAAATAATAGTGTTGTAGTGGTAAGATTTGATTGATTAATTTTGAAATGCTCTTGACTTTATAACTTATTTTTATCTATTTTCAGTTCCAAAATGTCTTCGTACTAGGGTTAAGTGTCTTCCAGTTGGCGTTGTTCGTGATCTATCCGAACAAGCCCCAAAAAGCAGCGACAGCAGAGAAGAAGAAGATAAATTAATTGCGTTTAACGATGATCAAATCAAGATATCGCCAGATTTTCTGACAATAAACAATCGACTGTGAATAAGATTTGCCAAGAAGCCGTTTCTTCCATTTTACTTATATTCGAAGCAATTTAATTGTTGAATTAAAACTACTTATTTTAATTGTTAAATAAAAACTTGAATTTTATTGTATTATAGTTGCCGTTATGAAGCATGTTTTAATAAAATTGCCAAAAATAAAACGTATTTTTAATTTATTACACCAAAATAAAAAAAAGTATGAGAATGTGTGGAAATAAAAACAGTTTGAACGCACGTGGAGTAATGTCAAATTTGTTTTGAAATTTTTACAAAAATGTTGGATTATCGAAATAAAATCATAATGGCGCCAATGGTTCGTGTTGGGACACTACCAATGCGTCTCCTGGCTTTGGAATATGGAGCTGACATAGTGTACACTGAGGAAATCATTGACTGGAAGCTGTTAAAAGCGGATAGACGAAAAAATGGTTTGTTTACATTTCTGATGTGAATGATTTTTTTACTATTTTCTATTTTAGAGGTGTTAAATACAATTGATTACATTGATGAAAGTGATGGATCTGTAGTGTTTCAAACCTGCGATAGGGAGAAGGACAAATTGGTGCTTCAAATCGGGACAGCTGATCCTGAGAGAGCTTTAAAAGTCGGACTAAAGTTACAAGACGATATTGCCGCTATTGATATAAATATGGGCTGTCCAAAGGAGTTTTCCATCAAAGGTGGAATGGGTGCAGCTCTTCTTCACAATCCCCCAAAAGCGAAGGCCATTCTCTCCGCTTTGGTCAATAATTTAAAGATTCCTGTGACTTGTAAAATTCGAATTTTAAAAGATGTCAAAGAAACCGTGGCTCTGGTCCAAGATTTTGCCGCATTGGGAATCAAGGCAATTGCTGTTCATGGCCGAAATAGAGATGAAAGGCCTCAACATCCCGTACATCCAGATGTAATTCAGGAAATAGCGAAAAATGTAAATATTCCGGTAATTTGTAATGGAGGCTCTAAAGATATTGAAAAGTACAATGATATTATTAAGTTCCGGGAATCATGTGGTGCAACCAGCGTAATGATTGCAAGAGCTGCCCAATATAATTGTTCCATATTTAGGAAAAACGGGATGTTACCTTTAGACGATGTTATCACTGCTTATTTAAAGAAGTGTATCGAATTTGATCACCAGCCAACAAAAACAAAGTACTGCGTCCAAAATATGCTTCGAGAACTGCAAGAAACACCTCGAGGGAAAAGGTTCTTAGAAGCACAAACTTTAGAGCAAATTTGGTGAGTTTATTTCAATTATAAATCCAGGATTTGAAAATATCCTCATTCGCAATTTAAGTGGTTCAAATACGACAACAGAATTAAAAAAGACATTGAAATCCAACGCTAATTAATAATAGTTAGGGTTGAGCGGCTTTGTTCAAATCAAAGTTTTTATAAAATATGCAATTTTATTAAATAAAATTTGATTTGACATTTTATGATAATTTTAAGTGATTAGACTTTATTTGAATTTTAGTTTACTTTCTTAATCGAGAATAACCCCAAACAAGATACTTTAGGATAAACATACAAAGCTACAGCTCTACTGTCTCTACTTCCATTAATCCAGGCTGTTACTACTGACATCTTATCACAAAACAATATCAAATCCACTTATAAACTAATCAATAATAAGACACGAATCTAAAATTTTCATTTTCAAGGACTATTTTAAAGTATTTTTCAAACATACTATATTCTAATGATACTTTTTTATATTACCAAAACTGGACTAATTCAACTCCTATTGTTATATTTCGAACTTATAAATTTTATTTGAAGGTCCCAGTTTTTGTTTATAGGAGAAGGGTGTGATTTTGTCCTTTATAGAGTTCTTAAGCCTATAGAGTCCAGAATACTTATAAACAGAATATGTAGTTTAAAAAGTCGTTTGTTTGATTTAAAATATTGAAAAAAAAGTTAGTGTTTGAAAAATTGGGCTCCAGGTGTAGTTTCATATGGGGAAATTTAATAATTCAATTTACAGTCAAATATAGGTAGGATTATGTTTGAATGTTCTTCCATTTTTAGTGAAATTTGGGGCCTTGGAAAGGAATGCAGAGCGAGGCAAGTAGAAAATAATGAAAAGGGAATGTTAAGTCGTCGTGAAATCATTCCCGCTGAAACTAACGAAAATGGTCAACAGAACAAAAGATTAAAGCAAGATTATGAAAACCTGGGCAACATTATTTTTATAAGGACGAATTACGCAACAAGTAAATATTTTAAAATATTCAAATTTTAGAAAACCTTTAACCAATTCTTCCTTCAGCTGACGATCTTCCAAAAAGTGTGCTGCATTTACATGCGATGAAAAACGCAATGAAGCTGCCGACCTACGAGACAGAGCACAGGAACAAACTCTTCAGGAGCATAATTTCGTTTGACGGAAAGAAATACGCCACCTCTTATTGGGAGAAGAATAAGAAATTCGCCGAACAAGGAGCTGCAATGGCATGTCTTCTAGGAATGAAATTGATTGACAGGGAGACTCTAATAGAAAATGGGAGCATTTTAAAATAATTAAAAAAAATAGTCAACATATTCTTGTTTCATTCAAATGTAGGAAATTCTTTATTATGTATCCTTACAAAAATTTATCTCGATTCCGAAAGATTACTGGGCCACGGCTGGCTCTCGATGGACATTGCATTTCAATATTCCACTAAGGTCTGTTGTCTGTCGCGATGAACGTTTTGCTGACGTGTGGTAAGGTCCCAATAACTTTTTTCTCCCACATTAAATTAGGGTAAAATTCCTCAAGTCTCCACGATTCTTTGTAAATTATCAATTGAAAATTGAATCGGCATCCGGGGCACCTTTTTGGTGCTTAAACTTTTGTGGTTTCTGGGTTTTTGGTTGACGGATTTGCGGCTGGTTCTTTTGGAACTTCTGTAAAGATTCCTCATAATCCTCGGCTTCAATTCGCTCTGTGATGTTTAACGTTAATCTAAAAATTAAATAATAACAGATTATCAATTAAATTTCATAATTCCGAAACACAGTTATATTATTTGATCGAAAACTAAATTAATTAACAAAAGCAAGTGGTATTTACCTTTTAACACTTTCATTTTCCTCTCGAATCTTCTGCTCTTGGAGCTTCAAGTTAATGGCCAGATGACTGTCAACGGGGGCATTGAAAGTCTTTAGTTGTTGTTTGCCTGACTTTGATCCTCGCATCATTAGTACGAAAGGAACAGATTGTGGCTCTTCAGATTGTCCCGAGTTGGCTTGCTGGAGATTTTCGTACGTTTTCTTAGTCGACTTTGCCATCATTGGCACCGGAATATCTTTAGTACTGGGCTTAACAGTCTCTCGAATGCGTTCTTGATAACAATCCAGAGTAATTTTCTCAAACATTTGCTCAAACTCCAAATCTTCTTGAGTTTGTCGTCGTTCTTCCGCAACTTTCGGCGTATTCAAAGTTGCTTCTGATTCGTCTTCAGAAATATCATCATTATCCTCATCTTCATCCTCAATATCATCATCTTCCTTTTCTTGCTCCAATTCCTCTTCATCTTCTTCCTTTTTCGGCAAATTTTCATCATCTTCCGAATCTCCAGCAGCTTCTGAAGTATCATCTGGAGTGAGTTCGTTCTCACTATCATTTTCATTGATTGTCTCCATATTTGAAGTTCCTGCCGAATCACCACCTTCTTTGAATAACGTTGGATAAAGTTGAAGCCTCAGATTTTCCACCGCTTCTGAAGCTTCTTCCAAAGACTGGTACAACTTCAATTTTGGTCTTAAATTTTTGAGGCAATCCTTGTACATGTGATCAGTGAGGATGGGGAAGAGGTCTTTATCATTTTCGTCGTTAAATATTGGATCTGATTTTTTAAACCAGTAATATTGTTGAAAGAAAATGAGGAAGTAGTCCAACCTCTTTCGGCTAAGAGAACTCGTGAAATATTCGCCACAAGTGTCTAACAGGACACATGCCAATTTCAGGCGAAATAAACTGCCCGGTGGATCCATAATAGAAATTGAATTATGTTCAAAAGTAACGCCCAAAGAAATAATCGAATACAAAGTGTTTAAAACATTTGTCGAATCAATTAGTCGATAATTGTAAAGCTCTCCCAAATATTTCGCCATTGCCACCCTTCTTTGGGCCAATTTCGGAGAGTGAATCTCCAGCCCTGCTCTGATGTCCTCAAAGACACAATCGATCACTTTCATCATGGCCTTGTCCTGATACGAACAAAGCCCCGAAACCAAATCCGCCAAACATCGAATCAAATGGTATCTAAGATTATACGCTTTGGACAGGCACCTGATTGCATAAGAATTCATCTCTGGATCGTCCCAATTGATCGCCCTCATCAATTTGATTACTTTATCAACGTTCGTTTTATTCAGTTCCTCGAAAATTAGATGGCGAATATATCTTTGGATCGGAGTTCGAACTCGCTTCTCCATCTTCCCTCCCTCTGGCGGTTTTATCAAATAGTACGAATTTTCAATTAGAGCTGTGTGCCTTGGATCGAAGGAATTGACTGTTTTCAAACGCATCATCTGCTCCAAGTAGACATTTGTCCTTAGTCGAGACTCCTTACAATTATACAAATACACTCCACAGACTTCCAGAAACGCGCACACCATTTCAATATTATGATGATGGAAGTCATGCAGAAGAACTTTGAGGCAGAAGAGTGCTTCTATTTTAGAATACAATCCAAACTTAACCAGTTCTCCAATAAAACGAACAACTTTTATTTTCGATTCAATATTAATTTGGTCCTTTTCTCTGACGTGGTATTTAAAGTCGTTCTTCAACAATCTGGCCAGTTCAGTGGCAACATCGGCCGATACCAAGTTCAACGTGGCTACAAAGCGCCCGTAAAATGGCAACAAGTCCAATCTCGTTCTATGGACCGCAAAAACAGAGCGCGAAATTCGTTTTCGGTTATTTTTTGTGTTCATTTGGAGTAAAAATTCAATAGCGGCTGAATCTATCAGCTCCCTGTTTACACATTTGCCTAGATTGACTACAAAGTTGTCAAAGTACTGCTTACTGTTGGTATTCACGGACGGCTTGGTTTCGGAAGTGGGATTTGGCTCATCTGGTACTGGTTCTGGTGTCGAGGCCGCTTCAGTTACTGCCTCTAATGTAGGCTCGTCTATTGTTAACTGTTCCGGTACGATATCCATGTCCAGCACTTCTTCTGTCATTGGGGGCTCTTCTGGACTTATATCGGCCAATTTAGGAGCGAAATTTGGCAAGAATAATCTTAAATCTGGAAGATCGACATAAAAGCTTTTCGTCTCTTCATCACCCCAAGGATCCAAGTCCTGTTCATTGATCCCATCTCCAGAGTCCAAAATCACACCCCCTTCACTGATCTCAACAGATTTGGGGAATTCAGGCATTTTTTCATTCAACAAATCCGATAAAACTTGTGTTGAAGATAATAATTTCTCAAAAGAAGATTGAAGCTGTTCTAATCGGTCCCTTTTATCCTCTGGAACCTCGCCCTTGGAGCTCATCATATTCAAATTGGACCGCTCAGCGTCCATTAGCTCCTTGTGTTGCCGTTTTACGTACCTCACCAAGGCGGAATAGTAGTCCTTTAACAGGTTCTTTAAATTTTGCTGTTTTTCCGCAGTTAGGAATTCTGAATTGGGTATTTTTATTTGGTACTTTTCGGAATACTCCACCATTTTTCTGGACACTAAACCGGCGAATTCATCCCCGCAGTTTTTGCAAAACGATAAAATAATGGTTAAATTGGCAAACTCTTCTTTATCCTGATTAATGAGGTTTGTGATGGCATTTCCCAGTAAGGCAAGTCCATTCTTGGGATTGAAGATTCCCACAATCACCAACTCGGCGAAGAACCTCAAGTCAATCCTCATTTTAGACGGATTTGTAACCTTTTCATTGGGTTTCAAAGCCAAAGTCTTTTGCCAACTGTCCAAAAATGTTTGACTAAATTCCCCATAAATCTGATGGAATTTGTTACAGAGAATTACAGCTGGTAGTACGTCAGTCATCTTCAATTTTGCCTCCACCAGAGCCTGACTGATTTCGGATATATACTTGGACAAATTAAGTCCAGACATGTCTTTTAATAAAGAATCCAATTGAGCAGCAGTAAACTGCTTCAATTTCTTCACAAATGCAGTATTTTTCTTCAGACTGGAGTCAAGTTTGAAGAAATACTCTTCGGGAGGAGGAACTCGAGTCAGATTCACCTTCCTCATCTCTGAGCGCTGGCCAAACCGCGTTTTTGTGTCCATGATGAACGAATTCAGTTCATTCCGCTCTTGCTCCTCCAACTCCGCTGCCTCCTTCTCTGCCAACTGCTTCTTCGAGTCATCCTCTGTGACTTCCTCGGACATAGCCCGCTTGTCTTCCACAATTTCGACTGGAAAATTAGAAAAATACAATTCCACCGCCACACTATTTCACAATGACATTGGCTGTCACAATTTGTTTATTGTTGTTCATTCAATTTGAAGTTATTTTTTGTTTTTAAAATATTATTTATTAAAAAAGGAGATTTATTAGAATATTTTACTGGAAATTGTACATAATAATTAGAAGTTATTGTAAATATATTAAGTCCAAAGCAAAACACATTCATAGAAATGGATTGGAAATTAGTAAAAGTGGAAAATGATGTTCCACTGATATACCAATTGGATTTCCTGGATGACCAGAAGATGACAATCCTTTTGAGTAATTTCACTGTGACCAGGAAAGAAACACTACTAAAGTGTGACATACAGACAAGGCTAAAAGTAAGTTGATATTGTTTAAAACCCGATTTGCAAAAGCTAAATTCATTTCTCTTTTAGAATCTTAATAAAAATATAGAATACAATTTGGAAACAGCCCTGGAAATACTAAAAACAGATCCGGAATCAGTAACATTTGTCGATAAAGCTTCGTTTGATTCCTGTGACTTGGTATCAGTCAAATTCAAATTTTACAAAATTGGAGGAAATATGAAACTTCCGTTTTTCTTTTCGTGGGATTTGGAAAAATGTCCTCAAGCAGAGCATTCTCAGAGCTTGATATTTCCCTTGATGAAACTAATTTTAGATTTGAAAACTCATCAACAGGACCTTCTTAAAACTGTAGAGCAAAAAGAGGCCGAAATTTTAGAATACAAGAACCAAGGAGTGTCTCTAATAAACAGTTTGTATTCATTACAATATTAACTTTTAAATGTTTAATTAATATATTTGCAGGATTCGTTGAAACAAAGCCTTTTGATAGTGAGGCTTTACTACGTAACTGTTCCTGTTTAGATGGGTTATTCACTTCAGAAAATAAGAGCTATTACAAAAAATTGTCAACTGTTTTCAATGAAACTCCCAAACCAGAAAAGGAAGAAAATAACAATGTAACTGAAAGTATGTTCAATAAGAACATCGTTAAAGTTTCGTAAGTAGAGTCTTTAAGAACATTTAACAGTTATTAAATTACTAATAACATATTTTCAGACCTAAAGTGAATAAAAGGAAATTTATTCAAAAACTACAAAGGGATAAGATTCAAAGGACTACTAAAACTATGGTTTATGAAGATAGTCCAGATCCAGTCTTAGAAATGCAGGGTGAAGTCCATAGTAAAAGATCTTCTAATGACGAACCTGAAACTACAATTCAAACAAATCAACCAAAGGCAAAAAAAGCAAGAAGGGCATTAAATATTTAAATTGGATATAGTTTGCAATAGAATATTAATTATTATTTTGAACAAGATTTATGTTCATTTTATTATACAGATTTTAAAGAGTATATGAGAAAAAATTAAGAGTATTACTAAATAACTATTAAATACTAATAGGTCAGAAGTTTATAAATATTGATTAAGTGGCAATAAAAACATTCTTTGAATATATTACTCCACATCTTGTCTATACTACTATAAGGCTTATTTTTTATTAAAGCAAATACAATTATTAGAATCACAAATGTATACTTTATTAATTTCATTGAATAAACTTTTCCAATTAATAGAATAATTCTTTATATTAGCTACACTTTAACTGTATTGGAATAACAGGTTTAATTTTATTGACTTTTGGAAATGATTTTATCGATATTGCTCTGATTTATTGTTACTGTAATCGTGCTCTCGTTGAAGAATGCCCAGACATTGAAGCAAAGCGTATGTGTTTGCTGCCGACAGAGCTTTTAGAAGCAATAGGTCCGGATCTGTGGGCTGCAAAACGGAAGCGGGAAGATTTTCAATCGTCTTTGCCAAAGCTGAGTTGCTCAATTCAGTTTGTTGCAATTGCTGCCGGGCCGCTCCCAAGGCATCGTAAGCTGCCAACTGATCTCGAGCCGGTAGATTTTCAGCCGCAATGGCCAAAGTGTGAGACTCAGAAATCGCTCTCAACCCATCAACCCATTCTTGTCTGTAAAAAGTGGAAATAAAACAACAATTTTGGAAAAAACTAAATGAATTTAACCTTGATCTGGCATCTTGAGCTCTCAGCTTAAGAGTATCTCCAGATGCACAACTGATGCTGAATGTCCTTGAGTCTTCGTCACTGGGGCAAATGGCAGCACCTGCAAGATGCACTTGTCCTCTGGGACTTCCTGAAGTTTAGTCATAAAAATCATGAGTAATTTGTTTCTGTGAAAGGAAATTTAATTTGAATACTGTTACCTGTATTTGCATTATCGTCACTGGAATCGCATAGATAGTAGGATAAATTTCCTGCAGTAGCATCGACCGTGAAGAATCTATATTGCCAGCCTTTGAGAAAAATGAACAATTTTTTGCAGATTGAATAAGAAATACGTTATAACTTTTGGTGTACGAGTTTAAAACAGTACCTTTTACAACGTTGGTATATTTATACAACTGTCCAGATAGCCGGTGATTCATTTTTCGGTTGTTTTGCGAACTTTTTCTCAATTGATCACAATCTGACTTTTATTTACATACACATTTAGTTCGGAATACTGAACGTAGAGGCGCTGGTGTCAGGTAAACGTCGGAATAGTTGTTGTTGTTGGGTGAAAAACTGTCATTATTATTATTACTACACTTTTTCTGGTTCAGATGTGCTCCTAGTTTTAAAAACCGATTAAAAAGCTTTTTCGCGTGCAATAAGTGCTAAAAGTATAACCAATTAAGTGAAGGTGAGTTGGATTACGCGATAACGTATGTGAAAAGTGAAGATGACCGGGATTTGTGGGTGAAAAATCGGATAATTTGGATGGGCGTAACCAACACATTGACAAAATGGACGCAAAAATGGCTGAAATTTTTGTTTGGAGAGATTCTTCCTGTTATCTATCTCTTCACCGCTGATAGCGTCACTGTGATCGATGTCCAATTAACGGGGTCACATTAAGTCAACATATTGAGCAGTGATTCATTGATTGTTGCCTGCAATTCGATGAAAAGTGGAAATAAAAGGCACAATAATAATGAGAAATTTGTTTAGTGTTGTTGTTGTTGGAAGAAGAAATCTCTCCATACGGATCAAATCATCGGCCCGATAATTTACGTTCAAATAAATGTTTATTTACATATTTATCCGAGCGTGGCAATTAAATTTGGATAAATTGGTTGCTCTCGATGTGAAAAGTGTTGTAAAATACACAAATACATAGGAATAGAAGACTCGATTTTCCGTATTTGTTCAGGGAACAAGTGAGTAATTAACGTGTGTTGTTGTTATTATTCGTTGCAGCAGAGGCAAGGAAAAAGAAGAACAGATCCATTGACAGAGACTCCAGGAGCTTTTCTCAAAGATGAGCTACCAGCAGAATCGGACAAGTAAGTTCACAGCGTACTACGATTTCAATTCTCAACTTTGTTATTTATAACGGCATTGCATAATTGCGCTTTGGTTCTGTTCTTACAATAGCTCGGCCTGCGTTTCAATTGCACTGTCTGCTGCAAAGGCAGACAATCCATTAGCCGGGTTGAATATGAAAAACACTGATAAGATAAAGCCGGGAAATTAAAGTTTCCGGCAGCACTCTTCAAATCAAAGAAATGATTGATATCGATTCGTTTTTCCAAGTATTTAAAAAACATTTCTTTTAAAATTAATTACAATTAGTCGTAGACCATATTAAACTTTCAAAAATTAGGATTGTTAAACATGTTTTCCAACAAATAGAAGGTTAGCAGATTTATTCTCCCTTTCCTGAAACCTGGATCCGTTTCTTTAAACATGGAGAGAAAATTCTCAGTGTTTATTTGTACCTGTTACTCAATTGTTCGGTAATTTTGGATTAGAAAAGACCTTACCTCAGCTTAAAGCAATCCCAGCGTGAGTCATTGTTCTTGACATGACGTCGTCGCAATACAAAATGTACAGAGAACAGAAAGAAAACTCCACAAAAGAATGGTGTTTGCGAAAGAATTTGTGAAATGAATTTGTTTTCATTTCACAAAAATAATCAAGTGTTTCGATTCTTTATTCCCTTTTCCAAATTGAGAACATATATTCATGTCTGTTGGCTTTCCAATTACGATATGCATTTGATTCACATTCGTATTCATATATTCCCCGCTTTTTGAATGATTTCACATAGTTCTATAGGCGGAACGGCGTGCAAAAAATTGTAGATCAAACGAAATTTGTCGTCGTCGTTGGCTCGTTATGTGTGCGATATGTATTCCCCAATTATTCCCTGGATAAATGAGAATAAAACGTGTGCAGCAGCAGCCAGCCAGCCAGACTCGATGATTATTTCACGAGGTATCGAATGAATGGAATTGTGGAGAAATAACCGAACTACAACAAGAAATGAATACAGCAGCATAGAAGAGAACAAATTCCAATTCTTTTCTTCTTTCTTCCCTCTCCACTGTAAAAGTGTGTTAGTGGAAGGAACGGAATAGAATGGAACGTGGAACAAAAGTTTGATTTTAAAAGATTTGTTCCGATTAAAGAAGAAATGAAAACCAAAACCCATAATTTGGGGGCAGTCCACAGACTTGTTGTTGTAGTGTTGTTCCGGAAGTTTGGAGGAAGATAAGCATCTTGAAAGGGCACATTAACAGGCTGAAAAGTGTCCCCTCGAGCGAATTTTGCAATACTTAGACGGGTGAATTTTAATTAACAAGGGTTGAGATTTGCTCAGAAGAGGATTAATTTGTCAAAACTGGTGAAATTGAGAGGACTTTTTTAACAATGGCGACACGTTTGTTGTTTTGTCTGGCATTGAAATTGAGGTTGGCAAAATTTTAGGGGTGACGGGGCTTTTTAATGTTCACTTGATTTAATCTTAAATTGCTTATAATTTGACTGAATACTGTTAATTCGATTTTAATTGGAATTTCTTTTATAGGTTTATTTAACTAGAATTAATTTCATTCTAATCGTTTTTTTTAAAAAAAAATTGAAATTAATATTTTCAAGAGGTTTTTGATAATGAATTTTCACATAAATTTGTCACCAAATCTTGTTGAATTAGGGGAAACGCTTTTTTCGTGATCCAATTATCGGTCAGGAGTTGTTGATGTTTCAACTACGTCACTGGAGTTGCTTTCGTGACTTCCTTATCAGAAATCGAATAGAATAGGGATTTTGATAAATCGCACGTTGTTTGCAAAAAAATTACAAAGTATAATACAGGAGGCGTTAGAAAATTGAATTTAATTTGCTACGCAATCAGGGCGGGCGGTGTCGTCCCAATGCCTTTGATCTTTTCCATTTCACTGTTGATAATCCCTTTAACGGATGGGAGGTTTATAGACATGTTGATTATAATTGCATTGTAATTCAATATTCCAGTAATGACAAATTGTTAGAGAGTAATTATTAAGATGGGTTTAATGTAAATAATTTTGTACTGAGATGCTCTTACATTGTTAGCATTCTATTTAAATTTGGTTCAAAAGTGGATTTGTTAAAGTTTATAAATTAATCAATAAAAATTAGTTTATTGATAATTTGAACTTTCAAATCAATTGATTAGTCTAGCTATTGTTTTAAATTTCAATTTTTAAAGTTTTTTAATTATACAGTCGACTATTGATAATTCGAACCTCCAAGGGACCCTCAAAATATTTCGAGAATTCGAATTATCAAGTGGTTCCATTGCTGCTGCTCAGACTTCTCAGTAACATTTTTCTAAAAGAAAACGTACCTGAATGCTGCAACAACAAATTTTCGAAGTTTCGAGTGTTTTATGCCGATCAGTTTCGAATAAGGGATGTTGCGAATATTTCTTGCGGATGTTTCATAATACAAGATATTTCGTGAATGTAATATTTATTAGCAATATTATTTCTATTATATTATTATCACTATTATTGTTAATTCCATTCGTATTTGCAAACATTAAAATTCATTATTTATGTCTAATAACCAATTTCAACCCTAATACAAAAAGGTAACCTCATTGCCATATTGTTGGAATTCGTCCGATAATGGGTGAATATCATTTTTTTTTATTTTATTGCTATTTATGGTGCGTATATGGCTTAATTAGGGTTCTTCTCTCCCTCATTCGAATTACCGAGAGCACAAAATTATAAGGATTTAGCTCGAAATATCAAGAGGTTTTGTAGGGACCTCAAAGGAGATTCGAATTATTGATAGTCGATTGTATCGAGGTTGGTTCGGTTTTTTTTAATTTGGAAACGTTAAAATGCAGTTGATTTTTTTCAATTAATTGTTTTGTCGAAACTAGATCTCTTCAAATCAAATTAATCATTAAATTTTTATTAACCGGACGTCTTAATGTATAAGACGTGTTCTTATTTTAAATAGTCATTGTTTAATCATTCTGAACTGATTTTATGAATAATAATTAATAACTCCTGATTTAATTTGTACACTTTCAGTGCCGCACAACCAATACACCTCCGATATGCCCATGCCATCAGCGAAGGAACAGACGATGATGTGGCAGCAAAACACCTACATGGTGGACTCGGGCATTCATTCGGGTGCCGTGACCCAGGCCCCGTCGCTGACTGGCAAGGAACCGTTGGACGATGAGATGGAGGGTGATCCCCTGATGTTCGATCTGGACCAGGGATTCGCCCAGAATTTCACCCAGGACCAGGTGGACGACATCAATCAGCAGCTGAGCCAGACCAGGTCACAGCGCGTTCGGGCAGCCATGTTCCCTGAGACACTGGAGGAGGGCATTGAGATTCCGTCGACCCAGTTCGATCCCCAGCAGCCCACTGCCGTTCAGCGCTTGTCCGAGCCGTCGCAAATGTTGAAGCATGCCGTCGTCAACCTGATCAACTACCAGGACGACGCTGATTTGGCCACGCGAGCCATTCCCGAGCTGATCAAACTGCTGAACGATGAGGATCAGGTGGTGGTCTCCCAGGCCGCGATGATGGTCCACCAGTTGTCGAAGAAGGAGGCGTCTCGACACGCGATCATGAACAGCCCACAAATGGTGGCCGCTTTGGTTCGAGCGATCTCGAACAGTAACGATTTGGAGACGACAAAAGGCGCAGTTGGAACTCTGCACAACTTGTCGCACCATCGCCAGGGATTGTTGGCCATTTTCAAGAGCGGTGGAATTCCCGCTTTGGTTAAACTGCTTTCGTCGCCCGTAGAATCTGTCTTGTTCTATGCGATTACAACTCTCCACAACTTGCTGCTCCATCAGGATGGATCTAAAATGGCAGTCCGATTGGCGGGAGGACTTCAGAAGATGGTCGCTCTTTTGCAGAGGAACAATGTGAAATTCTTGGCCATTGTGACGGACTGTCTTCAGATTTTGGCCTACGGAAATCAGGAGAGTAAATTGATCATTTTGGCCTCGACAGGACCGAGTGAACTGGTCCGAATCATGAGGTCATACGACTACGAGAAGCTCCTTTGGACCACTTCAAGGGTGTTGAAAGTGCTGTCCGTCTGCTCCAGTAACAAACCGGCAATTGTCGACGCTGGCGGCATGCAAGCCCTGGCCATGCACTTGGGCAATCCATCGCAGCGTCTCGTCCAAAACTGTCTCTGGACTTTGAGGAATTTGAGCGATGCCGCGACGAAAGTCGATGGCTTGGAAGGACTTTTACAAAGCCTGGTCCAAGTGTTGGCCTCGACCGATGTCAATGTGGTGACCTGTGCGGCGGGCATCTTGTCCAATCTCACGTGCAACAACCAGAGAAACAAGATGACGGTGTGTCAAGTGGGCGGAGTGGATGCTTTGGTGAGGACCATCATCAACGCCGGGGACAGGGAGGAGATCACAGAGCCAGCTGTCTGCGCTCTCAGACACTTGACTTCCAGACACGCGGAATCGGAATTGGCCCAGAACGCCGTTCGTCACAACTACGGACTGCCAGTTATCGTAAAACTGTTGCATCCACCAAGCCGATGGCCACTCATCAAGGCAGTCATCGGACTGATCAGGAATCTGGCCCTCTGCCCGGCCAACCACGCCCCACTTAAAGAGCACGGTGCAATCCATCACCTGGTGAGGCTGCTCATGAGGGCTTTCCAGGACACGCAAAGGGTGAGTACAATTTTATTTTCTTTATTTATGAATTTGAAAAAATTCATTTGAGTTCCTAAACAAATTTTCGTACTTATCAATAAAAACATAATGGTTATTTATACAACAAGGACGATCAGATAAGTCATTATAAACACAAGGGTTGTTTAAAGCCACGAGCATAGCGAATCCCTTAAAGAAAGTCTGTGTGTTTAATAATGCTTATCACTCGTTTTTATACCAATTTTAAGCAACAAAAATGCATAAAAGTTTATATTAATGTTCAGTTGTATTTAATAAGATATGAAAAATATTTATACCGTTTCGGACTTTATAATATTTCCTTAAAAATTGTTTTTAAATAGCGATTTGAACTAAAATTGTAAATATGATTTTTATAAATGTTTTGAAAATATGTTCAACGACTTAAAACTTAATTTGATCAAACTGACTTTTAGTTGTTTTTGTGGTACAATGTTGTAAATTCAGCGGTTTTATAACGATGAATCGAGTTTGAAATACGAGCCTCAAAGCGAGTCTTTCATTGCTTTCGATTTAAAAACGATTATAGCGATCGCATTAAACGGCCTATGGCTTTTAGGTTTCATTATTTATTTAACTAATTGAAAATTTTTAGAATTTTCACTAATGAAAACAGTAAAGGCTAACTTTTGTAAAAGTTTTATTAATACAGCCGACTCTCGATAATTCCATGCTCAATAATTCAAAGTTATCACGAATTTCCTACAAAATCGAACTAAATATATTTTATGCTCTCGGTAATTCAAATGAAAAAAATACCTTTGCTATTAAACAAAACCGCCTCATAGCCAATGTGGTAACGCATCCGGCTGCCTCTTCGGATGCCATGGGTTCGATCCCTGGGCGGGTAGGATTGATTGGGTTCTTATTCGACTGGTCTTTTAATTGACTAATAATACACCGAAAACAAATAGTCATGAAAAGTCTAAGCCCGTTGGTTGAGGTTAAGACTCCCCGTGTTCCTTACACGAATTGAAAGGGATATTTATTATTTTTTATTAAACAATACCACACGGTAATTCGAACCCATTGGCTTCCAATACTTGACAATTCGTTGGCGCCTTTTCTCTTAAAAAGTTATGCAGTCTGAGCAGAAGCAATGGAACCTTTTGATAATTCAAATTCTCGATAATTTAAGAGTCTCTCGAGTTTCGAATTATCGAGAGTCGACTGTATTATCTTAACTATTGTATTCATTTTGTATTTGTTATCTTCTTTTGATTGAAGACACAAGAAACTCATTAAACTGTTATAAAATAAATCTAATAAATTTTTTATATTTTCAGCAACGCTCTTCGGTTGCCAGTACTGGATCACAGCAGCCAGGTGCATATGCGGATGGCGTGCGCATGGAGGAGATTGTTGAGGGCACAGTGGGCGCTCTCCATATTTTGGCCAGAGAAATCAACAACCGAACATTGATCCGACAGCAGGCCGTAATACCCATCTTTGTCCAGCTTTTGTTCAATGAAATCGAGAATATTCAGGTGAGATGAGACGTTTTTGATATTTTTTATCAAATTATACATTTGTGGTTTGTATCAATTAGTGAATTAATTGCAAAAAATTTTGTTATTTTGTCAATTCACCGAATAATAATCGATTTGATTGATGAATTACAGCGTGTAGCAGCAGGAGTATTATGCGAATTGGCAGCGGACAAAGAAGGCGCTGAAATGATTGAGCAGGAGGGAGCTACGGCTCCACTGACTGAACTCCTCCATTCCCGCAATGAAGGTAAATTAAAATGAATTTTTTTTTATTATAATCTAATTCATTTTGTAATAATTAAAATTAGGGGTGGCCACATATGCGGCAGCCGTACTATTCCGCATGAGCGAAGACAAGCCCCAAGACTATAAGAAGAGGCTGTCAATGGAGCTGACCAACTCATTGTTCCGTGAGGATAATAATCTGTGGAACAACCCGGATCTCGGTTTAGGGGCCGATTTACAGGTAAACAGCAGGAAAATGAAAAGGGCAAAGTTTTAAATAGTTTTAGAGAAATGAATAATTTTATGACGGAGATTTTTTTAAAATTTAGTCATTAATTTATCTTTTGGTTTTTGATGCCATAAAAAGATTTGAAAGACACTGCTTCAATCACAGAAACACGAAAAGTTTAGAACTAGGTCTAATTTGATTTTTTGTTAACTTATGATTTGATGATTGATTGCACCCGTTTTTTCCTCTTTTTTTCTTTCCATTATCTGTTCTTTGGTTTCACCGAACTTGACTTGTTTGTTGAAATCAATCAATCACCTGAAAAATAGGACATGCTGGGTCCCGATCAGGCATACGAAGGCCTTTACGGACAGGGTCCGCCAAGTGTGCACAGTGGTCGCACTTTCCAACAAGGTAAGTGGATCTAGATTTGACAAGAGTCGAGATCTAATCGGAAGCCGAAATTTCACTACTAATCATTGAAAAAAAGGGAATCGGAAACGATAACTTTACCACTAATTTGGAAAGAGGATAACGTTACTAATAATTTACTAATTTCTCTTAATGCCGCCTTATTGAACCACTAACCCACGTATACAAATTAACTTTAATGACAAAGTTAAATTAGTCTAAAATCATAATTAGATTTTGACGATAGCGTTTGAAGAGAAAGAGAGAGAGAGAGGAAGTAAGGAATTTTCTATCATATCGGTGTATTCAGTTCGTTGAGAGATGATATAATTAAAGCTAGATGTTGTAATTTGATGTTTGAAAATTTTGAAAAATGGAAAGCGTCAATTAGATTGAGAAAATGATTATTTGAAAATTATTTAAATTGATTCATTTTGATGAAAAATCATATAAAATTATATCCAATGTTTTTTCAAAATTAATTTACATACTTGACCACTGTGAAACCTGTGAATTAAATGACGCTGTACACCTTCTCACAATCATTAAAGAGCTTAATAAAAGTTTCAACATTTGACGTAAGATTGCCGTTCAATTATTATCACACTAACAATTACATTTTTGGATTCTTTCTGCAGAATTTTAACCAAACATAAGTATTTGCTAGTTACCAAAAACCAATGCCAGTAATTAGTCAATGCACTGAAACAAAATCGAACTAGGTGAATATCACTTTTAAGCTGTTGATTGCCTAATATCATTTGGATTAGATTTTCTTTCTTTGGGAAATGTTCTTTTTATTATTTTTTAATGGTAGTTTTTTATATTGTAGTTGAAGCAAAACACTAACACATATCACTTTGATAACAAGTTTTGATGGCACAATTTTATTTATGCTTTTGAGTTGATGGCTTTGCATGAGATTCTTTATTTAAATGGATTTCTGTTGATTTTTTATTATTATTTTAATGATATTTCTTGTGGGAAAGCTCAAAAACTAATTTCAATTTTTCTTGTTTTCATTACACTTCATTTGCAAAAAAAAACAACAACTACAACCTAAATCGACAATATGCAACAACACGAAATACGGTGTTTAACATCCTCATCATCAAACACAACGAAACCGCACATAAAAACTACAACATGGAATGTTTGTCGCTACTGTGTTTCTCTGCTGTGGACACACTCTTGACTTCTTTGATGACAACTTGAACCTTGAATTGATGTTCCTTTGTTGGACTTTTTAAATGTGGCTGTTTGTTTTTTCTTTCCTTCGTTTCGATTTGAAAAAAAAACAAAACTATGAACCAAAAATGTGAAATTCGTTTGAAATGTGCCAACAACAAACAAAAAATCATGAAATCAGGATATGATACACTACCAATAGACTCGATGCAGGGTCTAGAGATAGGTGGGGGCGGGGGAGGTGGCCTAGGACCACCAGGCGGCACTCCAACGTCGCCCTACGGAATGGACATGGATGTGGGAGAGATGGGGGCGGGGGAATTGACTTTTGATCATTTGGACACGATGCCGTCACCTCCCCAGGACAACAATCAAGCGGCAGCCTGGTACGATACTGACCTATAAACGTGCCTCGTCCCCATTTGGTCTCAATTCGGCAGCGAACATACACATATACATTTAATTTTAATAATGATAAGAAAATTCGCATTTTAAACATAAAATTATAGACCATAGTGCAGTTTATAAAATAAAATGATAAAGAATTATGTAATAAATTTTTTAATTTTAAAGAACAAATTTTTAATTATTTTATTTACAAAATTTATACGAAGAAGCGGAACCGTGAAGTGGAGCTT
>JXOV01024788.1:0-12780 GCA_001014945.1 Clogmia albipunctata
ATGAAATTCGAAAGAAAAAAAGTACGGTCTGCACCACCCGGCCCCATTTCATTACACTGATCAATAAATTTAGAGAAACTTTCTAATTTCTTCGGCACAAATTCTAATATTTGGATAATAATTTACAGCATAGATTTTTTAAATATAAAAATCCATAAATCTAATCTGAGAGCGTCGGATTATGTTCGTCAATATTCGTTATTGTTTGTCAAAGTTCATCAATATTTGTCATTATTCGTCACTATTGGACAGTACAACCTCCAGTAACAAAGTAACTTTTCAAATAAATTGATGAATTTCGTTTACGGAGGTCACATTTTTAAAATAAAAAAAACACAAGTGCTTTAAAGAATTCTTTAAAGCACGACTTTGACTTTGACAAAACAATTTTAAATGTCATAATATCAATTTTAAGCAACACAAATGCATAAAAGATATAAGAAGTTAAATTATTTGTATTTAGTTTTTAAAACCATCACAAATTAGTACAACAGAATTGGAATAACAGTTTAATAAGAGATGGACCACTATATTATTGGAAAGTAATGGAGAATTATTACATTCTTTATCAGAAATGCCAAAACCGAAATGTCGAAATAGCATTAGCAACTGAGCTTTGGCATATTTTTAATATTGCTGTAATACCTGAAGTGTTTGGCTTATATGAAGATGGACGAGAGTAATTTTTATTAAAAGTCAAATGTTTTTCTCCTGTGAATAAACAAAAGTTCATAACTACAATAAATATCACTTACCTATAACCTTTCTGTTTATTTGAATAAAATATTATTGTTAAAAACAGTTCTAAATTGGTTTGAAATTTAGCCAAATACAATATTGTACAAAATTCTTCTTCCGTTTGCATTGTCAATAGTATTGCTACTTTTGCACCTTAGAAATTTCTATATTTAATTGATTAATTAAAAAGAATTCATTGTTTTTACACAAAGCCGCTTAACGGAAGTAGTTAAATATTATTATCATTACGTCATTAACTGAACTATCAAGCATTGTTTTGACTGGAGTTGGTGAAATACAAGTTTAAGTTTTGAGAATCTATATATAATTTTATATTAGTAGGAAGTTTGGTGATTAAAAGGTTGTGATTAAAGTTTAATTTAACACTTTTATTTAATCTATTTTCAAAGTTGACTTGTGTACAGGACTTCAACTATCAAGCAAAGGTGTTAACAGTTCAAGTTTCTGTGTAGAATGGCAATGAATTTTACTTTTACAAACTGTTTTATGAAAAATACTCTTAAAATCTAACAATGTGTGTGTATACAAACAAATAGGAACAAAAAAGGAAAAAGGAATTACAAACAATAATAATAATTTCCTAGAAGAGGTAACAAATAGGAAATCGTCGAGCGATCCTAATAAAATTTATGATTATATGACCTAGACAAACAGGTACGATCCGTCCAGAGTTCGGTTTCCAAAATTATTCCAAAAAATAATTATTCGTATATAACAATAATGAACATTTTATGAATTACAATACAAAAATATTTTATAGTTAGGTATAATATAAGTCTAATTACATTTTGATCCTTTCCTATGCGACTGCACCCGTTTCAAGGTAATAGTCACTTTCTAAGTAAGAATCACGAGGAAACTAAAGTTTTTTTTATACTTTTTGAAGGGATCTAAATGTAGTGCGGGAAATTTATTTTCCTTTAATTAGTAGTCAGTAATTTCAAATGATGGGTCTTATAAGATATATCTTAATTTAAAGGAAGTTCTATTCATGCTGGAAGAAAACACCCTCACAACATTTTCACATGATATATTCCAAAATTATATGACAATTCTAACTTACTGAACATGTAAAAAAATTTTCACCTTCAATTCCTATAAGGAACATGGGGGGTCTCAACCTAAACCAACGGGTTTTCGACATTTCGGTGACTATGTAATATTAGTCAATTATTAGCACCAAGATCAGTTGAAAAAGGACCCAGTCAATCCTACCCGCCCAGAGATCGAACCGAAGAGGCAGCCGGATGCGTTACCACATCGGCTACGAGGCGTGTATACTGAACATACAACCCCCCCCCTTAAAAGTGGCCATACCTGTACCGCCCTAGTGTGCGGTGCTTAATGACGGGTTTAAAGAACACTTTTTTTCCTTTCCCATCCAAAATCTCCTCTAATTATTTAAAGGAAGGGTTCAAATTTTGGGCGGACATTTTTCAGCTCGTAAAAAGTCTTCTATTATCTGTATATCAACAACATTGCGAAATAATATTCCTAACAAATTATAAGTAATACCCCAAAAATATAAATAAAATAACGGATTGGCTGGATCCGATTACAACCGGTCAAGGTGATATTAATTGACTAATAACACACTGAAAAACAAATAGTCACGATAAAATTAAAACCAGTTGGTTAAGGTTGAGACTATCCCAAGTTTCTAATTGGAATGTGGTGGAAAATATTTATTTTTCTTCTATTTTATTACTATAACGATTGCAATAAATCAGTTAGGGTCAGAAATGGTATTAGGCTTGAAGAATCTAGGGTGAATTATGTATAGAGGCGTGTGGCTGTCCACGGTACATTTAATGACATGTTTTCAAACATCTGAGCAATTATCTTAAGAACATATTTAATATGTGAATAAGGAATACAATCTCCATGCGGGTTCAGAGCCCACCAGCCAATAACCAATTTAAAATGGTATGGTATGTTCGACGTAGGACCTGCTGGGCGATTATAGCCCTTATCCATATATAAATGTGATAATTGTAACGTTTCTCTGGCGGTATGGGGGACAACCATACGTTCCTCTTCGTATATCGCCCTAACTCGTTCTGTCTAACGCAATGTCTGACCCTTATCAACTTATTGCTATCGATGCAATGTAATGATTCATTTTAAGGTACTTGAGAATAATGATGGTATGGGATACATGTTCTTATTAGACCTGCCAGCATTGCACAATAAGGGAGTATTGATCTGGACGCTTTAGAGGAGGGCATTATTGATAGTTTTATGCACAGTTATTTTGGGTTGTCACCTTCTTTCAAGCTATCTATACCATGGACAAATATTGTGAGGGTATTTTCTCCCTGCACAGATAGCCTTTCCCTGAAATTAATAATATAATTATTATATTGCTTGCAACAATATGTTCTAAATTTATAAATTAATTAACACAGACATAGTTTTAGTCGTATATGTGTGGCAAATAGCCACGAAAATTATCAAGAGGGGAATTATGTCCAATCCCTGGCTTATAAAAGGTCGTTTCTGTCCAAATCAGTCATTTATATGTGCTGGAGGGATTCCAGAATTTGTGTCCCACCGTCTCTTTTGAACTTTGGTTTTGCTTCACAACAATTTCTATTAATTATTCCTTTCGTATAAATCACCATTTTCTATTATTACACCTTTACACTCTGGACTAAAATACAAATGCCGAAGGTTCGCTCTCGTTGAACTCGCGTCCGAAAGTCCCCGGTGATGGTTAGCTAGCTATTTATTGTGGAGACTTCAGTGGTGTTAATATACATTTTTTTGGCTTATATTTAAATCTTCTGTTATCAAATTCAATTTATTACAATTTAACAATATGAGTCACTTTATTTTTAACTTTTAATATTTGAAAAATAATTTTTTAATTGCAACTAGTCGAATTAAGTATGCTTTTGTGTGATTCCAATTGACTCAAATGATGAAAAATAAATAATTTGAACTGAAATTCGAGTTCTCAAATGAGTTATGTATCATCATTACAAAAAGGTTTGTAAATGTTGTCATTGCCTCTTTTTCTTTCTAATTTTCGTTTTGTACTTAACTAAAAAGTCGACAAAATTGTTGATATGTTTTCTTCTGTTATACACAAGCAAGGAAATAAGAAGGAAAAAGAAGACCTTCTTTCAGAAATGCAAAAGAAGAATGATAAATTTTTGATTGGATCTGCCAATCCCGACTTGGTCGTCCAACATTCCATTTTTCCATTTTCGGCCATTTCTATTTCTCTGAATCAGTAATTCTGTCCATCTAATTTCGTTATGGCCAACATCCCACAACAAATGCCCATAAACCATGCCCCAGTTATCGATGACCTTTGATTTCTTGCCATTTCACTGACGACAATTTCCCGCACAAGATGAGAAGAAAAAAAAAACCGGCTAAATTCTGTCACTCCAAATCAGATTCCAAATTTACAAACAAAAATATGCAAGTGCCTTAAGCAGTTAAATTATTGTTAGGGTTGCTATCTTACCTTTGATTTGTTGTAAGGATAAGCTTTTAATTATTAATTGAACAATTAAATGATTGCAAGTAATTAAAATTTAATCAGTATTTGAGTACTTAAATTTAGTTTATTACTCTTGTTGTAAAATAAAACATTTTATCTTTCTCGAGTTAAAAAAAACGGATTTAACACTCGAGCAGGTCATAATTTTTTTTACAAATTCCTTAAAAATACCTTTATAACTTTATGTGAACGGTTATCGGTTTCTATATGACCGGTCTGGATTAAAAGAACACTTTAACGTTTAAAATTGCACCATAAATTTGACTTTGAATTAAATTTTACTAGTGCATAAAGAGGCACATTATGAAACCTAAATCAATGTCAAAAACCTAACCATTCAATTAGTGAAAACAGTTCAATATTAACGTTTAAGATGTAGATTTTTAAAGATTGTTCAGAAAAAAATGGTTTGGTTTAATAGTTTAAAATAAAGCAACATCGGGCTTCTATGAAGCAGGTATACTTTTATAATTAAAAATTGTAATTCTTTGGGTTTTTCAGGTTTTGAAAACCTGGGTAAGACCCATTTCACTTTTCGTTAAAAATGTGATCAACGATTATTTTTTAAAGAGACCAACTTGTGATTATTTTAATTTAATAATAAAGTTAAGCAATAAAAGTTTCAACCTATATAATAGTTGAGGTTGTCAAATTGTTTGGAATATAGTGTAGTGTATGACGCACCACTCTTCCAGACTATTCTATAGATTAGCTTAGTGTTAGTAAGTAGAGTAAAGTAGAGTGTAAGACGTTATTGTAGCTGGAGACTTAAGCTAAACGCCGTCGAGGCAAGGTCCAATAAAGAACACCGAGCTTGAGCTCTAATTAAACTCTATCATTTAACAAATGATAATCAAAGTAAGTACAATAGCACTGTTATTAAATGGCTATTCTACTGTTATTAAAATAGAAAGGAAACTAGATGGTATTGGTTGTGTTCGTTTCCTGGTATCAATACCGATAACAATCCTAAAACCCAAGAGGTAGTAATTAATTCAGTACTATTAAATTTGACATAATTCTGTAAAATGTAAAGATTTTCTAGAAGTAAATTATTTTAATATTATACTTTATAATTCTACCCATTTCACCCATGTTTAGGTTTGTTTGATAAGGCCCCGCTGAATCTGGTAAAAAATGCATTAAAAGCGTCATCGTCCCTCCATGATTTACTTCCCTGATAGCGAAGTTCAACATGAGACTAAATATTACTGAGGACAGTGCGTCCCCTTGTCTCACTCCAATATTTATGCCTATTGATTCCGTCATTTTTCCATTAACTCTTACTTTTGATAATGTATTAACTAGAGTTTGCTTAATCAAGTTAATATATTTTCTGGGGATACCTTTCATTAGTATGGTGTTTTCGATTTTACATCTTTGAATACTGTCGAAGGCTTGTTTATAGTCTATGAATAGGCAATTTAAATTAATTTGATACTCCTGGTGCTTTTTGAATATTTGACTCATAACGAAACACTGATCAGTCGTTGATTTGTTTCTCTTGAATCCACATTGATAATCTGCCAATATCTCCTCTGCATATGGATTTATTCTTTCGTGGATAATATTTGTGAGGACTTTATATACTGTATTAAGCAGAGAGATGCCACGATAGTTTTCACAGTTAGTTTTATCTCCTATTTTGTGGATAGGCACAATTATGCTGTTTAGCCAATTTTGAGGAATAACTTCTAGATCCCAGACCTTTGTCAGTAGGTCATGAATTTGCACAGTAATATTTTCTCCTCCAAATTTTCTTCTCCCTAGCTTTACAGTTTTTTGGTTTAAGTATTGCCACCTGTACTTCTTCCAAAGTTTTTGCACTTATTTCAGGTTCAGCTGATTGATAGTTTGTAATATGTTTTGGAGTTTCTTTAGTAATATTTAAGTCATAAAAATATCCTCTCCACCTCTCTAGGATTTATCTGGAAGATTAATACCTAAATTTTTTCATTATTTGGCAGTCCGACGCGTTCCTTGTATTCGCTGGTCTAAATCAACACTTTAAAAAGTGCAAACTACTCTTAAGATGGTCGCTTAGATAGAATATAGCAACCATACCCTTCTAAAAATAGTTTATGCCTTCGGCTGCTTTTTTATGCCTACAAAAATAATGATAAATAGCTTCCCACATAATAATTAAAATGTTATTTGAAGGTCATGACATAAGATTTTAATTGAATGTTTAGATCGATAAAATGAAATTAAAGTCGCGGGAACTAATTAGAAGTTTCTCTTTATTGTGTATGTTATGTTCAGTCTAAACGTTTTTTACTCTCTATTTTATGTAGTATCGCTTTTCATTTGTGCAATACAATGAAATCACAATTTTCCCAACAAATTGTTATCAACTCTATTAAAATTTCACTAACCCCTATCTTATTAGGTATCCGTCAAGCGGAAAATCTATTTTAGTAGGAGTGTATCCGAAAGTGAAATTAGTTGACAGTATTTATGTTCTTATTTTGGAATAGATCCGCCTTTTGGATTATTCGCACATGTCTAATTTTATTCATTTATCTGGGAGAAAGCCGTAAAGTCGCTGGAGATAATTTGAGCTTTCGCTGATGTTTTTCCCCGGGTGCCTCCCTGAGCAGCGATCGTTGCGATGGCACCCCGAAGAATTTAGAGACGGCATTAGGGGTTGTCTTAAAAGCCCATTCCCCGAGTTTAAATTGAGCTCAATTAAGGCAAATTGTTTTGTGTCTCTTCTCTTCACTTTCCTCATTTCAATTAGTCCCAGTAAAATATCGCCTCGGTTCGCAAGTATTAATTAAATGGCAAATTGTGCTTAAACCTTGCACTTTATTAGAACGCTTTTCCACATTAAGACGGATCTAATTTGTGGTTATTCGCTAGAATATTGGAATCACATGGCACGACACTTCCGAGAATAAAGTGTTATTAGGTCAGCTGTTCATTTTTATTCTCCTCCCACCTCTTTTAAAGTGAATCAAATTGAGTCATTGAAATGCCATTTTCTGATTACTTTTAAAAGTAAATAATCATAAATTCAGCAATTATTTATTTATTATTGTACAGTTATTTATTATTGATTTCAAGCAATAAATTGAACTTTGCGAATAATTTAAAAATTGATTTTGTTACCATTTTCACCAGACACTCTTAAAATTGCTTTAAACTTTTCTACAAAACATTTCGTGATAACAATGCAAACAGAAACAATCTAATACAACTTTGGATTACTATTGTACAATTGAAAAAGTTACATTCTGAGAAAATTTTCACATTAAATCGTTTTTCCTTCTTTTTGGTTTGGAAACCGATTATTAAAATTTGATTTTCATAAAAAAATGAAAATTTTGTTTAAATGTGATATGATTTTCAAAGATAATTTAAATTGTTAAGAATAAGAACACTAATTTCACTTATCAAATTAAATAACTTAGCATTCTTTAGAACTATATTTAAAATATTATGTTTGAATATTTAGAATTATGGAAAGGAGTATTAAAGAGTTTGAGTATTACGGACGAGGGTCTTATTTTCTCGAATATGAATAATTACAAAAGCGGTTATAGATAACGAATATAAATTCCTATTACACCTCTTCAATATTCTTCAAATCGCATATGCGTAAAATAAGGCTCTTGCTGTCCATTTAGCTTCAGTCTTCCAATACTTTTTTAACCTTCATGTGGTGGACGACGTTAAACTGAGCATCCCCCGGGAAGGCTTAATTTTAATCCAGGAGGAATACAGGTCAAGGAACAAATAAGTTAGGGGGCTGTCAATTAGGAAATATTATCTGCTAAAGAGGTAAAGGCAATATCAGTTCCACTATAAAGCAGGTCATATTTGTATCTTCGCGGTGGCAGATTCAGTTCCACAACATGAACAACGGGAGCAAAACTTCTGAACTGGTTTTTGACATCTGGCGGTGACCGGACTGTTGAAAATCTATAAACCAGGTTTTACTGTTGAAATCAGTTTTGTCATTTAAATCTCATTTTGTTGTTTTAATTAAATTTTATTATTTATTGTATAGTTAACTTGGATGCAGAGTGACCACGTCTTTTATAATATTATAAAATATTGACGTTAATTGTTAAATCATAAAACCACTAAATACACGTATTTATTAAATGTAATAAATAACTTTTTTTTAGAAAATCTGAGTCATTTTAACAAGATGAGCATTTTTCAACACGGTCAAAAATCTAAAGCCAAATGTACTCAATCAATATTTGTTGTATTCCAAAAACAACATGATGACGATATCGTCCAGAGGGACATAAACCCACAAATGTAGAAAATTGAGTACTAGAAAAGCCGATCCTATTGAAATGGATCAAAAGGCTAAGTAAAAAATGAAGCAGAATTCTATCACAATATCTAAAATGCACAAAATGGACAGTTTTCGATAACCACCAGTACTTTATTTTCATCCGGGTTTTTAGACTTTCAATGTGAGCTACTGGCGACCTGCTATGACTTCGGAACCAAAACTTTCGAAATTCTGGATATATTTTGGATTGTCTAACTACCCTCATCAATAGATTGTTTTAATAATGCCCCATAGCGTAGAAAAGGGCGGCTATAACGCTGACCCATACGGTATGTGCGGTTTTTCGATTTTTAGCAATTTCGCAAAATCTATTAAAGTCTTTGCAAATCTGTTATGACATGAAGTTGTAATCAGTTAAAAGATATATTGTGTGTTAATTTGAAGTTCCAGCGTATTTTGGTTCTAGAGATATCACGGGAAAACAAATGCCTTATACCTTATTTCATAGTGTTTTTACAAGATTATGATAAATTTTATTCTTTGATTTAGTACTAGTACACATTTTGCTTCTACAGTGGTTATATTATGAAGTTTAATAATTTTTTATAAATCGAACCTCTTAATAACTCGAAGCTATCCGGAGTTCCTTGCAAAAACTCTTTATATTTTGAACTAAATCCATCCAATTTTGTATTCTCGGTAAATCCAATGAAGAAAACCTTGGCTATTTATCAAAACCATGGAATAATTCGAAGTTACAGATTGGTTGTTGCAGAATTTCAGGTTCCTTTTCTCTTAGAAAAAGTTACTGAGAAATCTAAGCAGCAGCAATAGAACCACTTGATAATTCAAAGTATCTTAAGGGTCCATTGGAGGTTCGAATTATCGAGAGTCGACTGTATGTCAAAATATACATCAAGTGAATAAAGTAGTTTTATTCATTTGCACACATACTCGATTTATTTGTATGAATTCAGCCATCTTTAGGTGAATATTTAGTACCAACACTATCATCAACCTTGTCTCAAAATCAGAAAAGGTTTCTAAAGTAATTGAAAAATAGACAAAGTAAATTTCTTGCTATTATTTATAAATTTGTATGATAATTTGTAATTCCAGGATTTCATTTATACTTTTTGTGCCCTCATATGATAAGACACGATAGGAAACCAACTCCATTCATAATTATTAAAAATAGGTAATAATTTCTATGAAAATTCCACGTAATCTGTCTGTCTGGAGCTAATTTTGGTTTTGGCTAGAATAATTACGTGTTTTAATCGATTATTACCCACATAATCGAAATCGAATTAAGTTTGCAAGTGGCAATTCATGTTGCAAAATTGTGCAGGTTCGTGCTTTAGCGTGATTGAAGCGGTTTTAGGGTGAGGAGTGAGGGGTAAGGGTGCTCTTCATTTCATTAGTATGCTAATGTGTGTGTTTGTGTGTGCATATCACAGAGTTTCCCGTATTTCCGTGTCGATTAAACTCTCAATTTTGATGCTCCATTTTCGATTCATTTCACACGACGGCGTAATGAAGGGAAGAGCTACGCTAGGTTACTTTTCCTGGAAGATTTTTTTGTTGAGTACGACTTTTGCATACTATTCTGTGTAGGCTTTCGTTTACTAAAATTTAAATAAATATTCCATATACTCGTAAAGTTACAATTTAAACAAATAATCTAATTACCTGTTTTATATCAATTTTACAAAAAATGAATAACATTAACCAATTTGGTCGTATGTTTAGCCCTGTCATTAAACTATCTTTTAGAACTGTATATTATCAACGAACTAAATCCCAAAAAGAATAAACCAGAATAAAGAATTTGGAGCGGTGTTAATTAATGAAACATTTAGTTTTCCAAACGATGATAAATTTTTTATTGCAAAAAGTTAAGACGAGCGATTCGTCACGAAATATTGCTAACAATTTTTGAAACTAGAAGAGCAATTGTCTGATGTCAGATGGAGTACTTATAGCTGGTTACTCTGAACGGTCAGGAGCGGATAAATCTAGGGATTTGTCCAGTGTTCCAAATAATCTTTAGGTCATCGAGATCAATATTGAAGATTAGGTTGTTTAATTCCAGAATAGTTGCTGCATTTAAATTATTGAAATTCATCTCTTAGATAATGGACTATTAATTTAAGATCAAAGAGTTCATTCACAATTTTAGTTTTAGATTTTAAGACTCTGACAAAAAATTCTAAAATTTATATATTTTTCTTCAAATAAATATTGATTTAAATCTTAACCGACAGATGACAAACCATGATTATCTAACTGCTATAACCTTGATTCTCTAACTGCCTAAAACTCAAGTTAATACATTTTAAGATCAACATGTATTTGCTTTTTGTCTTCGTCCTCGTCATCTTAATAAAAATGTCGACATTTTCAACCAAATATAAACTAAATTTTTCATCCTTTAAATTTCTATTTTATATCATTTCGACAGCAAATGAGATTTATTATTATATTATTATATTATATATTATAGTATTATTTTAATGTTTAAATTTGAAAATAAATAATTGAAAATTAAATTAACTTAATTTTTGGCAATGGTAAAACATTCCCGAAGCACGTTCAAATTGCCCTCAATTTAATGATAATTCATTGTATAAAAGAAGCATGAAGTTTGAAACGGATTAGTAATCTTTTTGTAATTTAAGTTATTTTATTATAATTCAAAATTTAAAAGCAAGAAAAATAATCAAAAACCAAACCTATGGAGAATATTTATTTTTAAATTTCAAATTTAGGCCTTCCATCTGACCATGCTTCGTAAATGTTCTTTTTTTTTCTTTTTATAAAAAGATTTTATTGCTATTATTTACTAATTTTTACAAGAACTCGTATTTGAAGAGCAGCCTAAACTAAGGAACGATTTGTATAGAGAGTACTCAAAGGAGTTGTGCAAAATGAAGGCTTTGGAAAGGCGACGATGTGGCTCGTCGGCAGCAGCACAGGAGACGTCGAGGCGAGGCGCCCTTCATCACATGTCTGTCGCCTATTAAAAAAATTGGCGCCACAAACCGGTTTTGATGATGACATATTTACATCGAAGCGGGCGACGTGTGCTATAAAGCGGTTCTCCCCCAAAAACATCCCCCCCCCTTCCATTCATCCATCTATGTATCTCCATCACGGAGATACATAGTTCCATTTAGGTTTAATAATATTTGCATCTGGCCATTAAGCAGTTTAATTAACGCGGTGTGAAATGTGGAAATTATTGGCGTAACAGCAGCCTACTTCCTTACAGGCGTCATAAAATTTAAATTGAATTCCATCCGGGAAACAAAATACAGCAAAAGTTTGCACAGAGAGCGGAGCAAGAGTGAGATAAAGAGAGTGATCCCCGCCTGGATGTAAAGTTTCGCCAGGGACATTTGGCAGTTAAAGTGCCCAAAAATAAGAAAATGGATCGATATTAAAGTGAGAGAAAATGAAGTGTTTTATATTTTAGACTTGTGTTTATTTAGAGCTTTTATTCTTAAAGTCGTAATAATTTATTTTTAGAACAAACTAGTTAAAATAAGTTATTTTTGATTCTAAAATTGTAAGCGGTTATTTTTAAATATAACATTAATAACATATGTTATAAAATAAAATAAATGAGTTTCAGGTAAAAAAATTATTCCACCACGTGTGTGGATTATATTATTGTTTAAAATAAGGATGTTTTAATCACACTCGTACTGTTTAAACAAAAATTAAATTTTAAATTAATTTGTATTTTTATGAGAAAAGGGAAAGTTTATTGGAGAAATAGAAATATCAGTGTAATAATTATTAAAAAAAACATCCTTATTTTAAACAATAATATAAAAAATTATACAAACGAAATTAAGATTCTTGTATAGATTTATAAGTTAGTCTTAAGAAAAAAAAATTGTAAATAAATTGTATATATTTTCAGGACATATATGTTTTGTACAGAACAGTGTCCATTTAAAAAAAATAAATGAGAAAAGGAATCCAAACAATTGATTTTGAATTTAGAAAATAATAACACTAATAACTTTTATTTAAATGGGGAGAAGAATCTTTTTGAAACGCAATTGATTAATACACTATTAAATAACTTAAAGTTAAATGCTAAAATTTATGGCTTGTCTAAAAACTGTAATTATTTACAATCCGAATAATATGACTTAATTAAAGTGCCCATCCGATTATTATTACGAATTTGCAGAGCAAAATTTTTTTTTCATGTAATAGTATATTTCGATACAAGTGGTGA
>JXOV01024790.1:889-12279 GCA_001014945.1 Clogmia albipunctata
GCCAAATTATATGCAGATAGCTGTTGAAACGGTAAATATTAAAATTTTAAAACAGGAAACATTAATTAATTTGAAATAAAGGCATGGTCCTATGGCATAGCCGAGACCAATATTTTGTGTAGTTTAATGGCAACAATGGCGACGAAATTTTTACTTTGAGACAAATTTGTTGGACAGCTTATAACATTTTTTCAATATTGAAATAAAAATTTTAAATTTTCACAGTGTGAGATAAAGTGAAACATTACGAAACTCAAATGGATGTCGAAAAGCGTATGTTTCGATACGGGAGTGCTAAAAATTGCTATTTTTATCAAAGCTCAACCCTATATAAGTTGACCAGATATTTGAAGTCATTGGCTACACTGTGATTCATTGTTTTGATTTCATATGAACCGTATTTTTAAAGACAATTAATGATAATTTCGCCACAAAAACTTAAAGTGAATAAGTACGTGTAATAAGTATCTTGCACAATATTATTGCGCGTTAAAATGGTTGAAACTTGTTGTTCTGTGCGGAGATACGAAAATAATAGCAATATTTGCCTGTACCAAATTTGCTCAAAAGTTTTTTATAGAAATTGTGTTAAATTCAGTATATAATAGATTTTAAATAACATTATACATGAGAATTTGTCATCATTTTTGGTCGGTTTAGTATCTATGGAATTGCTAATAAAAACGGAGATATTTCAGCTGCATGTCAAAAATACGTCTATTAATCATTTGTAACTAATTGAATACTCTTTTTAGCTATCTCAACTACATGTCATCCGGGAAATGGGATTCTATCTGTAAAATTCACCAAGAAGATAGATTAATGTATTTTCTTGATTTTACATGCATTTTTCCGTTTTTTGTAATGAGACGATATTTTAAAGAAGTATTTTCATCTAAAATCCATTTTTCAGGCTTAGCTATAGTTGAGATATTTATTAATTGCAAGAATTTAACCACTTTAAAAGTCTCTTGTGACGAAACTATTAATAATTTTCTTGCATAGAAAATCAAAATAATAATGACAGCGTAGCCAATGATGTTTCCCTAACACTACTACCACAAATTACTACAACCTTATGTTTAATTAGCGTTGATTCTTATTATTTTTTGGTTAATTTCAATGCCCAGTAGTAAATTCGGAATAACATGTTATTACTGTAAAAATTTATGGAGACGCCAGGTACAACTTTAGACTGGAGTAATGTGTTAACTAAAAGTGTCCAAACCTGCAAATGTTATTAAACTTATTTTGGAAGCTTTAAGTTGGTATGGCATTTAAATAGTTTTTATTAAAATCAAAACTTAATAAATGGAATTTGTTTTAAAAAGAGATTTAGATCGAAAGCAAATTGTTGTATTTTTCTTACTCAAGAAATATATCTTAAATTAACATCCCAACTCAATTCGTTCGCCTAATCCGATGTAGAGAGCTGTAATTTTATTATTAACTTACTTTACCTTTAAATGCTAAACTTATAAACATTGTTCAGAAGCTCATTTAACATTAATTGTTATTTTCAACATTGTATTGAAATTGCTTAGTTTTCAGCACCCCAGGAAGCAATTCTTCCGAGATGATGAAAAATCCAAATTCAATACAATGTTGAACAATATTTTAATTCTGAGCAAAAATAATAGCAAAAAATCGTAATTAAAGTGTTCCATCTAGTAATCATTGGAAATGACAATCATATATATTAATCAAAATTTAATCAAGCATTCCTTTGACAATTATGCCATTTTCACTTTTACTTTGAAAATAAGTGATTCTTCTTACAAAAAGAGTGTTGAAATGAAATTATTACAGCATTCAGTGGTGCAAAGTGACGTATTTGGTTCTTACTTTGACGATTGAAATGTTAATATTACACCTTCGAATAATGTAAATTTATTTACATAATTATTTAACAATAATAGAACTGAATTGGTATAATTTTTATATAATAATAATTCTATTGAAATTATAGATATATTTTGACGGCTGCAATACAATTAATTTGTTATGTGAATCTTAAAGTACATTAGTTAGAGTTTTGTATGGTATAACACATCGGGCAAATAGTTCATAGATAACTNTTACATAATTATTTAACAATAATAGAACTGAATTGGTATAATTTTTATATAATAATAATTCTATTGAAATTATAGATATATTTTGACGGCTGCAATACAATTAATTTGTTATGTGAATCTTAAAGTACATTAGTTAGAGTTTTGTATGGTATAACACATCGGGCAAATAGTTCATAGATAACTCTTGCAGGACCACATCCTTTTCAATAATTTTTTCAAGACTATTTGGCAAATTTGAAGATGTACGAGGGTGGATTGAAAAGTTTCCGAAATGAATAAAAAACGCACGAATTGATCATGCTTTTGGTTTTATTTCTCAACATAGTCTCCTTTGAGTCCCATATATTTAATTAGAAGTTTCTATAATTCTTTTAACCAGTAAACAAAATTAATTTTCTAATGCCTTCAAATTAGGCCTATTTGCGGTGATGAGCTCTTAATTCACTTCACATTTGGACAATACTGTCATTGTAAATACACGTTTCACTAAAACTCATCTCATTTATTGAACGTCCATAAATCTCTTCTGATACCTCACCAATACATTCCTAAAAACTAAAAACATGATCAATTCGTGCGTTTTCTTGCTCATTCCGGAAACTTTTAAATCCACCCTCGTATAGTCCCACTATAGCCCAGTTACGCATTAAGTTAACATTAAGTTAAATGGCAAAATTTTATGCTTTTTTAAATAAATCAATACAAAAATATTAAAAGTTTTTTTATTTCTCTAAAAATATATTTTGCTCTGTTCCACACCAACAAAATTTCTATACCTGCCTTTGTTGCTCATAAAATATATAGATCGTAATGTGGGAAAAAGAATTTATATAAATTCAAATAAGCCAGTGTAACTGTTCTGTTAACTTTAATTTCATTACACCGATTACTGAATTTCAAAAAACTTTATTGGTAATCGCTTTACATTTCTCCGGAACAATTTCTATTTCATAACAAAATGTTAATTTAGAACTGAATTTTTATTATTCAAATCAATAGCTGTAATCTGAATAATGTTCGTCAACATTTGTCAAATTTTGTCAATATTTTACAGTAAGACCTCTAGTATTAAAGAACTTTCATGTAAATTTATGAATATTGTTTACGGGGATCACATATTAATAATAGAAAAGAATATAGAATTCTTTAAAGCACTTCTGTGCTATAAACGACTTTGACAGAACAAATTTAAGTAACTGTTATGATCCACCCTGTTAGTTTAAATGTAAATTTGTAAATAATAATCATGACGAAATGAATTGTAATAAAGTAGTTGGATTGTGAATATCAAAGTGAACTGTTGTGATTTGGGAAAGCTCTCTATTTCAGGAAATTATATTCGTGTAGTGGTATTAGCATTTTGGCGACGACAATTGGATATATAATATCTGTTATTCTTATTGAATAGGTAAGAACATATCAGTAACCAATAATTGCAAAGTTTTTACAGGGGTTAAAATGATGGTGCGTCGGTCTTTGGCTCCCAGTACAAGCTTATCTAATCAAATCAAAAACTTTACATTTAATGAAGCTCACAACCTAATTACAAAGGATTTTTCAAATCATGGAATAAATTGGAGATATTTGTAGTTGAACTCAATGAAATGACTGTATTTAAATGCTTCACACACAGTGTACGGTTTTAATGTTCAACAGAGGTTTAGGTTTATGTAATATTATTAAAATTCGAGTTGAGGTTTTAATATTTTTGATTTTTTTTATCTTTGTTCTATGATACAAATTTGTAAATGATATTTCAAGTAATGAACGATGAATAACGTTGGAAGGGTTTAAATATAGTTTCCAAAAGTTTGTTTCAATAATTGAAAAAGGGATATATCGTGATACACGATGTTTTAATCGTTACTTTAATTATTGTAATTTATCTGGATCATGAACTCTATATATTTTCCAGAAAATTCAATTACATTTTACTTCTAATGTGAGTTTTGTAGAGTGTAAACCTAGTAATAATATAATTTTCAAAATGAAAGCATCTGCTGAAAGCGCATATGCTTCGGACAAAAATTCAAGCCATTCAAAATCTCACAAATGTTTGTGCGAAATGTTATTTTTGACTCTATTCTTGTGTAGACTCTTTGGGATTGTGCCAATTACATGGAGTCATCCTAAAAATCGGAAATTTATTCGTGAAGATGGCCAGTGCTATTTTGAAATATCAAAAATCTGGATGATCTACTCGATTTGCACACTGATTTTCTACAATGCAGTTTTTATGTGGTATTTTGAGGATCCTGGACACGATTTGAGTACTTTTATAAACTCCCTAAACGAATTGGTGTATTATATGTTTGCCTCAATTCTGTCCATTTTTGGAATGGTCAAAGCAAAGTCTTTGTGTAAGGCTTTAAATGAAACGTCTATATTTTTGCGAATCGGTTTGTTGTGCACTTATTCGAAAATAACAGTGCAGAAAACTGCTCGCATTGGCTGTTTTTTGGTGATGTTGCAGCTCGTTATTCAGCTGGTGGCATTTTTAATGATGGCTGGGCGGGATGAGTTCACGGCTCACTTTGGATTGTATGATATTATCAGCAAAATAGTGCATAACGTTCCGTTTATGTTTTACTTTTTATTCTCCACGGTTTGCGCCGTCTACGTGGCTCTATTCATGTGCTTCGACACGGCCATGCTTCAGACCCTCAACTATGACAAATTTAAAGTGTCTCTGGGAACCAGGAAATTCGATGAGATGACCGAAGAAGAAGAATGTAATGGGTTTAACACAATGAAGTTTATGAGATGCAAAGGGAATCATTTGAATGACGTGAAGAATTGTGTGATTCCGAGCAGTCTGATCGAAGACCTGGACAAATTGAGGCGACTCCATGAATCCATTCGACAGTCAATGAACAAGGCTAATGATTCCTTTAATCCACAAATCGCAATTCACCTCACCATTGAACTATCTTTGATAATCATGCATCTTTATTCCGTGATTTTGTACATCAACATTGCAGACAGAAGTCCGGATTTGTTCACTATTCATTGCATAGACTGGCTTTTCGTAGTCGTACATACGATTGGACTAATGGTATTTTTATTATCATCTCAAGGAATAAGAGCCACAGTAAGTTTCTTTATAAAAATTAGTGGTATAATAATAATAGTATTGAGAAATCTTTATATTTTAATAGTCTATGCTACTCCCAAAAAGTCTGACTTAAATTATTTTTTTTTATTTATTTATAAGTAGATTACAAATGTGGTTTAAATGATTATTGGAAGGCTTAACAATTGTGTTTATTCTGACAATAATATAGAACAGCGTTGTTTTCTTATTTTTAACTTCAAAGACAAATACGAGCTGTATTTTTTGCAACTGGTATGAAACACGGTCAATAAGTGTTATTAAGCACTAATAAAATAATTGCTGAGTACATAGTTTTATAGGAGCCTAACGTGTTCAATATTGCCTCAAGTTATGGACCTACTTGTAAAAATAACTATTAACATATTACTTTACTTTTTAATTACTATTTCTTGCAATACCATTTAATACAATTACAATAAATAACGCGGTGAATGTTCTGAAAACCTATAAGGTAAAGCACCAAGAACACAAGTATTATTCTTTAATGCTCTCCTATAATGCGAAAGGCATTAACCCCCGAAAATGAATACGAGTATGGTTAATTCAATTTCAATGCTGTAATTCAAATTTTCAAATTTTAGAAATAGTGCTCTCTCTACCAAAACCACAGTTTTCACGTATAATTGCACCCCACAAATAGATATTTTTATTACGTATCTAATTTTGGTAATATTTGATCAATCTCTTAATTGGAGTTTAAAAATAATTTCTCTTCTTTTAATGGCACTTAATTATAATAATCGATTTCGTTCCAAACTCAAGATGTCATTTGAAAATAATTGCTGAAATTATACATGATTTATGTTATATGAAAATGTCTTCTATAATTTAATTTGATTAATATTGCTATGTTTTCACAGCAAAATGGACCGCTTCAGCAATTAAGCGAATATTCAAGCAAGCACTTGGACCCAGAAGAATTTGCGGTACTTAAACTATTTTACACCAAAATGCTCTATGCCCCTGCAGAGCTAACGGCCAGCCATTTCTTCACTTTGGACATTTCCCTTTTGGCTCCGGTGAGTAGAGCACTTAGATACAGATCTGTTATGATTTTATTCATGAGGAAATTGCGAGATGATAAATCTCACCTGGTTTTTTATTCGATTAAGTGAGCGACACTAAAGCGAGAGAAAGTAAAAGTTTTATTATTCGACTTTGCCAATTTATAAACTGATTAATTGGCAATTGTATTTACGAGGAGCGATTTGTTTTGTCTATTGGGATAGTGTCAATTTGAAGGATTTTATGGATTAGATTTGTAACAGAAAATGGATACAGAGAACAATGAAAGGCAATATGATGAATAAGTATTTGTCTTTTCTGGTTAAGAAATCTTCAAATCTTCAAATAAAAACCATTGAAAATTATTTAATTGTACTGCTAATGACAACACCGTTAATAATACTAGTAATAATACGAGTACAATGCTGTTGATTGTTAATTAAATCAACATATTGCCAATCAATTCGAATAGGTGCTTTGATTAAAAGTAAACATGCTTAGGTCTAGTTCCGTTATAGTTTTAAATGGTAATAGGGATATACTACTAATAATGCCCTTTTATTTGCTACTGAACAGATAACCGGGTCTGTGGTGACCTACCTTCTGGTGGCTCTTCAGTTCAAGCTTCATACTCAAGGAACTGGGACGAACAACGCAACAAGTGGTGCATTTTAATTCAGTAAATGTAGTGAAAAATTGAAAGTGAATTATCGCCCACTCTTCATTGTCTTTCACCTAATTAAGCTATTGTGCTTTGTGGTTTCATGTCTCTTCTAATTAAACACAATGGCGTCAAACAATGACTGGATTAAGTTTTTGGGGAGAAAGAGAGAAAGAGAAGGGCAATTAACTGTGCTACACTTAATGTATAAATAAATGATCACACTTTGGTATCAAATGTTTTGTTTTATTTTAGGTAATTTCATTATACACATAGTGCTATAACGATCTTCTGGTTTACATTAAAACCACTTCTCTTATAATTTACACTCCGGGTAATAGCGTCGTCAATCAAATAACAATATAACAATGAAGTAGTAACAATAATACATTCGCTCATCAGTACAGTGCTAATGGTTAGAGGTAGGTAGAGAGAGAGGTAAGTTTGATGAACTAGGATGGAGAGTGCGGAAAATTGAAGAGACACGAAGAAAGTGGGACAGATTCTAGACGTACTATACAATAGATCAAATAAATTACAATAGACTACGATTATTGTGAAAATAAGGAGGAAAAGTAAAAGTAGATGAAGTGGTAGATGGCAAGAGATGATGCACCGAATGTGGCAGCGTGCACCACGCGAGAGAGACTAGGAAATCTTCAAGAGGAAGCTGAGTGGATTTGGTAACAAAGATGAGAGAACACTTTCCGTTTTACGGAAGCACTCTTCAATTACGCCTAATTTAGTAGTGATGTCCATGACTAGAAGGAGCTGGGTAGTGGTACCCGCCTCCGCCACCACCTCCAGACGATCCGTGGTGCGCTCCCGATGGAGAACCCACACTGTAGCTATCCAGACCGCTGTAGCTGTCATGGCCACCACCACCGCCGCCGCTATGTCCGAAACTGGGTTGGAAGCCTCCGTCTCCATGTCCTCCATAGGCTCCACTAATGTCTCCATGTCCGCTGCTACCAAATCCGCCGCCATGGCCTCCTCCGATATCCCCATGGGCACTTCCTCCAAAACCACCCCCGTGTCCGCCTCCAATGTCTCCGTGACCACTTCCTCCGAATCCTCCGCCATGACCGCCGATGTCTCCATGACCACTTCCTCCAAACCCTCCACCATGTCCTCCGATATCAATGTGACCACCTCCGAAACCACCTCCATGGCCTCCTCCGATGTCTCCATGGCCACCCCCGAAACCACCTCCGTGTCCTCCACCGATATCTCCATGTCCACTATGTCCTCCTCCGAATCCACCGCCGAAACCGCCTCCGTGACCACCGCCGTGACCTCCATCATGGATTTCAATGTGTTCAGCGTGTCCACCACCACCGCTGTATCCTCCAAAGCCACCCCCGTGTCCACCGCCGATGTCTCCGTGTCCACTGCCACCGAATCCTCCACCATGTCCGCCAATTTCAATGTGGCCACCTCCGAAGCCGCCTCCATGTCCTCCTCCAATGTCTCCATGCCCACCTCCGAATCCTCCTCCGTGTCCTCCACCGAATCCACCTCCGAATCCACCGCCAAATCCTCCTCCGTGGCCACCGCCATGGCCTCCGTCGTGGATTTCAATGTGTTCCACATGTCCGCCACCTCCACCGCCATATCCTCCGAATCCACCTCCATGACCACCTCCGAACCCTCCACCACCACCGCCGCCTCCATGGCTCAGGAATCCGCCGGACAATCCTTCGGCGAATCCATGACCGTGATCGTGGTGATCATGATGTCCATGATCCTCATGATGGTGATGCTGCTCATGAACCTCTTCATGGTGATGCTCATGATGGGGCTCAGGTAAATGGATCCTGATATGGACACTGAAATAGGAAGTGCATTTAGTTTTATCATCGATTAAAATAAAACAGTATTTCCCACTCACTGTTCTTTGCCCCCAAAAGTGGCCTGGGTTAAGGCCAAAGTCGCCAGCAGGGCTGCCGATAGCTGAAACAGGTCCAAGATCAATCAGTTATTACAAAGCATTTTCAGTGTGGCTAAATGATTGCGCAAGTGAAAGTTCCTTATGGCATGGCAAAATTCTCAGCCGTCTCCAGAAGCAGAGAGGGAAAGAAAGAAATGGTTACACAAGAAGACGTTCACTTTTCTTTATTATTTCAGATTCACTTTCGTTTGGACAAACGGAATTCCGACGTTTTATGAGGTATTCCATTCTTCTTTTCTGGTATCCAAAAATGGGTTTTATTGGTAATCCAAAGGGGCTGTGAACTTTGCCACTTCATTTTTTATGTCTTGAAGATCACTTTCCACAATCACTAGAACACTTTGCTTGAACCAAAGAGGCTACTTACAATTAACCACTTAACCATTGTGCCGTGATTCTACTCTACTAGAGCTATATTTCGTTATTTGGGATGCACTTGGATCACACACGGACTAGTATCTTTGAGCTGTACTCAATGCTGGATGGTGGATGAACGCGGAATGCAATGATAGGTGGGCAGCGGTCCGACTTTATATACAGAGAGCAAAAATGAATGCAAAATTGGCGGGTACCCGGGCCACCATTCAGCCGCCTCTTCTCCTCGGATCCGGCGGCGGCAGCAACGCGTGACGTCAACGAAGAAATGGAAGAAATTTCAGAGGTGGAAGGGAGAGATTGTGTGGCCATATGAACTAATGGTGTGTCTGGGAAACGGTGAACAACAGACGCTCTGCTTCCCCAGACTCAGGGCTCAGGAAATTTCCGCACGTTCTCCAGACATTGTCTCAGGGTACGAGTTCAATTCAATGCGCGGTGAATTGCACCAGTTGTTTGAACACGGACTCGCAATTACATTAACAGGTGATAATTTGCGTAATTTGTGATTAACAAATTAGTAACCAATAGCCGACGCAGCTCAATTAGAGAAATGGTCTGCAGCTATTATAATTATTTCCACGTATTTTTTGTATTATGTTATTATATCTCACAGTGTAATTGAGATGAACGTAATGTCTTCTTTTATGACATGTGCATGTAGTGCATGGCTGAGGGATCTCCGACACTGGTACGGAAAGACGTCCATAGAATTATTTCGAGCGGCAGCGAACAAAATAGCCATTGCAAACATGATCGCCAACGTCCGATAGGATACGGCACAAGAAGAAGAAGAAGCATGTAGTGTACATTTGTAGGATTCCGCAAGAAAACGACAGAATTTGTCCCAAATTCGTTATTAATTTAATAAATATTTAAAAATTATAAATTAAAAAGTCTAGGGTTTTGTATTAGTTACTGTAACAGAATAAACCATTTTCTGTTGGTGATTTTTTTTATTAGTAAAAAAACATTTATGACGATTTAAAAAATATCCCTTCAAATTCATTTAAGGAACATGGAGAGTCAACCTTAACCAACGGGCTTAGACTTTTCATGACTATTGATTTCGGTGTCAATTAATGGCACCTAGACCAGTTAAAAAAGGACCCAGTCAATCCTACCCGCCCAGGGATCGAACCCATGCCCTTCGAAGAGGCCTCCGGATGCATTAGCACATCGGCTATGAGGCGGATTATGATGATTTACAGGATATTAAAAAATAATGAATTTTATGAAACATGTGTAAGAAATATGTATTGCAGAGTGTGATCCAGATTCCAGATTTACTTTGTTTTATTTGTTATATTTTACTTACAGGAAAACCATAGTAAATATAAAAATTGTGATAATTTAATAATATTTTAAATACACGTAACTTCAATAAAAAAAATAATTTTTAAATAATTATTTGGAATGAAATTAATTTGAAGAAGTGTGATCAATAATGCTTATGGAACATGTTTCATATTTGACTAAGAATTTTTAATAAACTAGCACAAAAATCGATAACTTTTAGTTTCTGTCTTTATTTCATATTGAATTCATTATACCTGTTTTTGCAAGTGATATAACTAAGTAATTTGTACAAAAAAGTATTCCTAATATTGAGCACATAATTTTAAAATATAATTTCTTAAAAATCTTTGATCCAAACAAAATATCTAAACTTTAAAAAATATGTACAAATCCAATTAAGTGATACAAAAGATACAATCTAAATATATATAAAAATTGCCAATTTTTGTTGTTATTTTATAAGACTCAAAGAAATCCTTATTTATTACAGTCATTACTCGTACACAAAACCTAAACTTTATCGCACTCAGTGAAAATTTTGGATTTTTATTTCACTAGTGAAAAAAATTGTCATAAACCATCCAACAAATTTGTCTCAAAGTCAAAATTTGGACGCCATTGTTGCCCTTAAAGTACACAAAATATTGATCTCGGCTATGCCATAGGACCGTGCCTATATTTCAAATTAATTAGCGTTTCCTGTTTTAAAATTTTAATATTTACCGTTTCAACAGCCATCTGCATATAATTTGGCTATTTTTGTTCGATTTTAGGCACATTACGTAAATATCAGATATAAATCTGTTCAACTGTAATGTAAGTAAATTATATTGCTGTAAATAGAAATTTATTTTACATAAATTAAAGCAAACAAATGTTCCATGGCACAATAAAATAGGCATTTGC
>JXOV01024793.1:0-23677 GCA_001014945.1 Clogmia albipunctata
CAAACCATACGCTAAATAAATAAATAAATAAGTAACTGTAACTTCAAAATTCCCTTACCTCTACTGCCTTGTATGATTCTACCCTGTTCAATACAATCCAAGTGCACCCTAAGCTATCTTAAAAATTTTCTTAGCAATATCGAAAGCTTCAACCTAGCTAAGATCGGACATTTGAAGATGTTTGGAAAACTAATTGAATTTACTAGGAGAATCATTTGACACTATCGGTGATTCCTGTATCATAATAACAAAATCAGATTTAGGAATATTATCCCTGAGTCGGTCCTACCCTAAACCCATCACCATCAAAAAGAATAATGGAAAAAGTATTTGAAAAACAATGTCTATTACTCTATTCTAAATAATCTAAATAATAACGATTATTTGCAAAGAATTGCAGATATATTTGCTTTTATTAAATAATATAAAATGTAATTATCACAATCAATGAAAACTAAAAATAGCAGGATCTTTGATCTAATAACGATTCTATTGAAGCAATTAAATATTCAAATTATATCATAATTATCATCATCAATTACAATTCACATTAATTACCGCAATTTCCTTTTTCACCTATAATTATATTACTATCGATTATAACCGTCAGCTACATAATAAAGTGTATTATTGGAAAAGAACAATAGAGAAAATTGATGAAAGAATCAATGCTTTTCATCTATAATGAGTAATGTATTTTTATCCTACAATTATTTCAGAGCTTTTATTTCCTTTATTTAACATTGAACCATAATTAAAGACTAATTTAATGTATTTAATATTAAGTTTTAGCTCTATTTTTCATTCCCTTCTCTTTAATTTCTATTTCAGTATTTAATCATAATAGAAGTTTTATTTATGAAATAAAATTAATGATTAATTAATTATATTTATTGAACTCAGTTAAAGTTATATTTTCTAATAACTTTAATTTTATAAATTTTATACTCTAGTCAATATTCAAATTATCAGTTTGATGGCAAAAGTCATTAAAACAAACCCACTTACAAAAAGGGAAACCCATAATACATATATATTTTACCCACATCCAATGATACACTCTATAATTCAAAACCACCATTAAGAAATAAATATCAATTTGTTGGAAAGATTCAATCAATATTATACGTTCAATTTAACACCTCAGTACATTAAATAAATTGATACGTTTACGACATTTGAGCCAATGACAGACTGAGGAAAACATTCTTTTTTCAAATCACTGAATTTGAATAGGGTCAACATATGAGCAATCAATTTTATTGTAATAAAGATCAATAAACTAGAATTTTATGATTAAATCATAAAAAATTAAACCACATAAATCGATTTACAAAAAAAACAATGTTTAAATAAGGCTTATTTGGGCATTAATTTGAATAAGAATGGTCATTGAATGGTAATGTTTGTAAGGACTTGAATTGTTGAAATATCCAATAAACTTTTAAATAAAAATTTAAAAAAATATTTTAAGAAAATGAAGGTTTTTTGGAATATATAACAATAATTTTTATTCGATGAATTTCCACCTATAGTAAATTATTGAAACTACGATACTGATGACGTGGATCAAGATTAAAATAAACAGAAATACCGCGACTATAACTGGAAAAACCCATGACAACCTCATGCAATTATTGGTTAATTTTTTGAAAATAGCACCTGCTCCTGTCCAGAAACTGATTATATTCTCTTCTCACCGGCGATGGCAATAACATGAGATTAAAATTCATTAATGACATTCCGATACTCTTAATTCGCTTGTGTCCACATGTCTCTGACTATCTCTCTGTATTTGTGTAATCCACCTGAATGTATGCCTATATAGTTTTTTCAAAAAAAGAATATATACAATATAAACGGAAAACGTGTTTCGATAAGGTCACCATCTCTCGCATTGAGTTTAATATTATTATAACGCTGATTAGCACATTAACGATAAATACAAAATTATAAAACATAGAAATATTCATTGAATGGTGGTCAGTTGCTCGGAAACGTTCAAGATCAATCTAGCAGAGCTCTCTCTAGAGAAGGAGCTTTTCTGCGATAAACTCGAAAAATAGAATAGTTCTAAAAGTTCTAAAAATCTAAAAGTGCTCAAATTTCCCCCAAATTAAAGTGCAACATAATATCATCAATACAAAAATGGCTGTGTGGATTTACGTGCTTGCAACTGTGGTGTGGATTAGTTCTGTGAGCGGACGTCCCCAATTGGACACGTTCACAATCAAGAAGTCGGCAAACAGCACCTACAATTACCAGAGCATCGATGGCTCCCAGAGGGGATACAGCTACGCGTTTGGGGACTCTTATTTGACCGGATACAAATGTAATTTGATTTGCTATTTATTATCAAATACAGAGATATATAGAGTATCTATTTCATTCGTAATAAGATCTATAATAATATTTATGATACGGTTTTCCAGCGAAAAATTTACCAAACTACACGTCAGCTCCAGCCGTCGTGCACGCCCCAAATAACAGGACTTTCATCCAGTTCGGCACGAGGCGATCAGGTATAATTTAACTCAATTTTACGCAATCCCTGCTCCCTGCCAGCCTGCCTGCCTCTAATTAATTTATCAAATTTACACAGATGATGAGCTCGTGTTTCTTGAGTCAAAACACTCCAGCTATGACCAAAACAACAAACAAGCCGTCAACTTTGAAGTCAACGCTCCAGACCATCAATTCTCATTTGTCGAGTTCCTAACCAATGTAAGAAAAACTTTATTCAATTATTTATAATTTATTTTTAATGTGCACTATTTTTCTTCCTTGCAGGATCCAAACTTTTCATTCAGTACAGAGGTCAAGGAGAACTATATACTGGCCAAGTTCATTTACTCGGACCCAAATCCCCAAAAACTGGTCACAATCAATGTATACGGATATAATAAAAACCGTCTTCCTAAAGATTGTTTCCTGTTCTATTATAAATGCCAATAATAATTTTAAAATAAAATTAAGCTTTAGAGTAAACCATTTTGCAGTTTTTATCAAAAGGTCTTTTTTATTGTTATAGCCTCCACCATTTTATTCTCCAAAAACACTCACAGCAAAATCGATTTAAAACAATCATTGACATTTATTCAATCTCGTGTCAATACCACATTTTTGTTCTTGGTCTCTCTTTTGATATGGTAATTGCTGCAACATTGCCCGTATCGACTCACAATGGTATTAAATTTTATTATTATATTTATTATAAAACCACTTGATAAAAATAACTTCTTAATACGTTGATATTATGAAATATCACGGTAATGTAAAATCTGATAAAAGCCAACATTTTTAGAAGCTTTAATTTTCTATTTTCATAAACATAGAATGATGCTAGACTTTACCTATGACTTAATTTTGTATTACAAATCCATTTTCTATATTATCTCAGCATCTAATTATAAACTCTGATGACCAAAAAGTCTGCTAAAATTAGCGTCTACTTAAGATTTCCGTTTTATGTTAATCAGGTAATTTATGATAGCATTTAATCAATATGGTACTACAGAAATCAAATGATACATCTGGTTTTAATAGATAATTTGATATTTATACAAAATCCTTATGCTTAAAATATAGATTCATTTGACTAATTTGATGATGTCAGTCTATTTTATAATGAATTTAAATTGATTTAGGATAAATTTTTGACCAAAATAATTTGTAATATTCGAATATTTTGGAAGATTTATAGTTAACCATATTAATTTTGATAAATTTACATCATTTACTATCATTTTAAGTTGATAATTTAATTTATTCTATCCCATTTATTTGGAAATGAATACTATTATATCTTTTATAATTTCAATGCTCTCCAAAGGATGTAAAACTTTAACACTTTTATATGGCCTTTTCCAATTCTAATGCTCCCAAAAGTCACTTAGACATTCATTATCTTGAAAGGACCTTCGGTATTATCGATAACAACAATTCAGAAATAACCAGAGATTTCACTAAACAGAGAAAATCCGATAATTCACTATCGTCCATCGTTTTAATTATTTTATTAGTATATTTATAAATTTATAGAATCCCTCTTTCCCAACTCATTGATAAATTTATTTTACAAAAAATGATTACAATAAAAATTAATTTTTATAACAATTCCCAATCAAAATTTGACCACTGTGAGAATATTTCAGCCGATCAAATGGTGTGGTATAATAAAAGTAAAAGTGTTACCGAAATCTTCTGATCTTTATAGATAGTCGATTCTCTCACGATTAATTTTTTGCTGTAAATGTCTTGTTTTTGTTTTATTTTTTTCACCTCTTCTTCGGTCGCCCATCCAAAGTGTGGAGAATGAGAGATGCCAGACCGCGCGGCGATAGACGAGTTGGGGCCACATGGTTTCACACCATGTATATGAATTTCAGATGGTTTGGGTGGAAGCCAATAAAACGGGTTTTCTTTCTGGATTAACGCGCGCGCCTCATCCAAAATGAATAATTTCTACATTATTTTAATTTATTTCACGTGCGATTTTTCTTCTATTTTTCAACCAAACAAATCCCCCAACAGCAAATATAGTATTAAAATATACCTTTAATATTCTGCGCTCCGTAAATTTTACCGCCAGCAGCCAGGAGGGACGAAATAATGGGGCTTAGATGAGGTCGGGGAGGTAGGTAGAGATGTAGAAAATTGAGAAAACGCGTGACGAGGTATGGAGAATCGGAAACCAATGAATAAATTAAAGAAGAACTTAGAACTTTCCCACGCCGCATTACCAGGTCTCAAAAGCTCGACAAGCTCACACAAAGAGATATACCAAATAGACACCCCTCATCGGAACAAACAGTAGAAAAACCTTATTTCAAATGCCCAACTTATACACATATGGGGAAGAGATAAACGTACACAGATTTCCCGATCTAGAAAGCAATAAACAGGCATTTCAAAACCATATTCCCAGTTGCAAAATTGAACCTTTTTTCCGGCATAATGTGCTTCTTTTTTTCTGATACCGAAAATAATTCTCTTTTGGATACATTTCACGGGGAAATTACATACCTACATATTTGTGTACCTGTGAGGACGTGTATGTTTTTTTCTTGCAAACGATATTTACCTTTTTCATGCTAAACGAACCATTTATAAAGCACTTTAGCCTTGAAAATCTGTCCTTTTAGTGACGTTTCTTTCACTTTTTTCCACCCCACTTTATCCTCATTTCTCCTCCTTCTCTCTACATATCCGATATAAATAAAAATAAAAAATCAATAAGCAATTGCACGTTTTCTATACTTGTGCCGATCCAGGAGAGAAAAAAAAACCGTTTCGCCATAAAATTACACGTGTCGTCCGGTCACATACAGAGAAAGAGAACAGGTTCCTATTACCGCATAAACGAGCATATAACCATAAAACAAGAACAAAAAATCAACAACAACAATAACATATTCCAATTTAGAAATTCTAATTAAAATCTGTGGCTTTCAGCTTTTCCTCCCAGTTTGTTATTTCATTCAAATATAATGAAATGACGTCATTAACAAAGTTAAATAAATAATATTTGTATTTCGCAAACCGTGTGTAAGCGCTTTTCGGTACAGAGAAATGGGATGCTGCTGCTGCCGTTGATGATGATTACGTTGAAACCAAATAAACTGGGAGCATAAAGCGTAAGGAAATAAAACAAAATGCCAAATTCTGTTTGAACCCAAGCCAGGCACACAGAACAGCGCCAAATCCAATAAAACGAACAGAGGAGATAAGTTGATCCAACATGCAAAATGAAAGATTAACCGAGTATTATATTATATGAGTTAAGGGACATTTGTCAGATGGAGGAGAACGGTTTGTTGGTCCATCCTCGTCGACCTCGTCTAGTGCTCATTCGTTCCTCTCTGCAAATTTCACAGGTAATAAAAATAGAATTTTATTTACACCTGTAGCCCCTACATTTTTATGTACAATTTGTGACAGATAAATTGCTGTTTAAACCCTTGGCGACCTAAACTACTTTGTCTATATATTAATATTTCTCCTTCATGCCGACATAAAGTCGCTCTCTAACTCCCCGTGTTTTATTAATTTATTTATAGCATAAGGATGATTTATGATGTGTCTTCAGTGACACATTCAATCAAATGGCTGTATGCATTTTAGATTATATTGACTTTTCAAGGAAATGTACTGGAAAATTAAACGTGAGACTTTGTTGTTTAAGTTCTAATGGTTTTAACATAAACTGACCTTAATAGCAATTTGAAATATTTAATATATTTTATGCATTTTTGTTGCTTAAAATTTATATTATAACACTAAAATTTGTTCGGTCAAAGTCGTTATTATAGCACAAGTGCTTTTTCTTTATTAATAAAGTGGGACCTCCGTGAATGAAATCGATCAAATTTATATGTACGTCAGTTTTCGATCCTTTTTAATTTAAAACAATCTATTAACGGATAATATTTCCTATTGTAATCACGTGTCGGACAGGTTCTGAGAACATAAAGAGGGTATATTTCTGTTTGATAAAAAGCAGCATCTTCCATTTCATATTTGCTGATAGGAATGGATGTAGAAAAGAATGGAAATGATTATAATGATATTGCAGTGGTGATACTCATTTTTTGGCAATAGAAAATCTAAATACAAGTACATCATTACTGTGTATTACATCACAAAATCAGTAGTAGTGCTGCGCCACCTAGAAGCACAACATGGTAATTTCATACAAAAGCTGACTGTGTTTATCATCTCTGATTGTCTGCCTTACCTTCTTTTCGCCTTAAATGTATTGTGACTGGAAACTTCCAAATCGACACGTTCGCCAATTAGTGGCAAATTTTAAAACTAGAATATGTCAAGTGGATTAAATTTCAAATGGAAATTTATTCTTTAAAATATTGTGCACATAGAATCCGGAAGATGTGCCATCAATAAAATACTCGCAGTTATCAGATTTTATAGTGAAACTTCTTAAAATTTGAGTTTTACCAAAATTTTAATTTAAATCCATTTATTTGCATTAGTATTGGTTCCATATGTAAATATAATTTGAATTTCAGTAAAATTTCAATAATTCCAACACAATTCCATTAATTATTTTACTATGTCTTTCGAGACGTTTTACTACTAGTAACTATCCCACGATACTATATTGAATATCAATATGTAACAATGTTTTAAGTAAAAAATATAGTTTCGTTAATTAATTTCGATTCATTGAGAGAAACATAGAGAATAGAATACTTTAACTCTAGAACAAAATATTAATCAACTACCTTGTTTTCTAACAATGAGCTATAAATATTTAAAAGATTCTTTTATTTGGATTCAGCAAACATTTCATCAATGTTTGGCACAAAAGTTGTTACTTTTCAATACAAAATCAAACAGCATTCGTCCATCTTGTTCGAAAATTTAATTAATTAACTATTCAATTAGGTAAATTCAATACAACATGGAAACTTTGATGCGGAGGAGTAACGAATATCCAGAGATGAATTCCAAAAATTCTAAACAAAAATTGTATAAACCCAAATACAAAGTTCTAAAATTGGCATTATTGATCAAGTACGAAGCCAAAATCGTGTTTCACTTCTCTTTGTACTCGTGTATTCCAGAACAAGTTTTTAAGTTAAACAAGAAAATTTGTTGAAACACCAATTCGATTCATTTTGCTTCAAATTTTCCCATGTTTCTTTATCTTTTGTTCAAAAGAATGTTTGTATACATATTTTTAAAGCAACATTTGTTTGCTTTTATTATATTCATTAATATATTATAATAATGTTCTATATTTCCAACACAAACAACGTTACAGGTTTGATGTTCTCTTGAATCATGCTGTTCTTTTGTCTCAATCTTCGGATCGAAAGCCATAAATCAAAATCTGACAATATTAAACACTTCCAATAGAATGAAAATAAAAACCGAGTAAAACAACTTAAAATTGCTATAAAATTCCACATAAATTTCACTTTGCTCATTAAATTATATGGAAATGGAATGTTTAAACTTCCCAGCTGATTTCTTTAAACAATAAATCACATTTTATTATCAACGCATTCCAAATTGAAATGCAAGTTAATGTACATTTTATGTATAGTATTCTGGTAATGAATTATGATATTATTATATAAGTTTCAATAGGTAGTGTATGATTGTGTGTACATAATAAGTAATTAACAAATAAGTGAAGAATTCAATAAATTAATATAGTTCAGTAAAATAAAGTGGTATCAATTAAAAATAAAAAATGAAATTAAAAGAATTTAATATAGAACAATATGTATTTTTGATAAAGCTTTTCATTGACAAGAAATATGTTCAATAAATGGATTTAAATTAAAATTTAGGCAAAACTCAAATTTTATTAAGGTTCACTACAAAATCTGATAGCTGCCATTATTTTTATTGATGACACATCTTCCGGATCCTGATTAAAACGTATTTTAAAGAAAAAATTTCCATTTCAAATTTAATTCACTTATCAAAGTGAGTCAATTCATTTAAAACAAACAGAAGGTAAGGTTACGCCGTCAGACCCAGTAAAACAGTCAGCTTTTGTATGAATTTAGCATGCTGTGCTTCTAGCTGGCGCACCACAAATTATTCGAATGCACGAAAACGTATTACTATTTAGGTTCGTAGAAATATACAAATTAATTTAGTTTTCTAAAATATATTTCAAAATAATATACACAAGTTCACAATGTTACATTTGATTCAATTATAAACGTTTTAAATCGAATAAAAATAATTTAATACTTATGGGTATCCGGTATCTACCCATTTATATAAATAAAATAAATATATAAATTATTATATTCCGCAGTGAGAAGATAATGTTCGAAACTGAATTTCAAAATTATTCTGCCAACAGTTCTATTTTTACTTAATATTTATATTAATACTAAATATAAGTTTTCCATTTTCTAATAAGATGTTTCTTTAAAAATAAACCATCAATGGATGTATATTTCATTACATTTCCTTAACTAAATATACAATTTCAGTCAAAAGGCTACCATGGCTACGTTTCTTCCAGAGTCATATCCTTTCCACGAAAATTTTCAAGACCAATTCGCACGTGTTATTGATTTCTTATAAAAATATTTAAAAGAAAATGCTATTAAAAACCCCAAGACTACCAGAATATATCTAGATACGAAGGTGGATTGAAAAGTTTCCAGAATGAGCAAGAAATCGCACGAATTGATCATGTTTTTGGTTTTATTTCTCAACAAAGTCTGCTTGGAGTCCCTATATTTAATTAGAAGTTTCTATTATTCTTTAAACCAGTATTCAAAATAACTTTGTAAATGCCTTCAAAATAGGCCTATTTTGCGGTGATGAGCTATTAATTCGTCTCACATTCTTATCCACCGTGTGAATTTCTTGAATTTAAATGCTGAAAATAGTCATTCTGGGTCAAATCTAGAGAATATAAACGATTAAACTGCATTTCCTAGTCTTATTCGACCATTTTGGCCTTCGCAACGAAAGAGGTGCGAATCGACAGATAAACAATTTTTTCTTTGCCAAATAGAGTCGATTTGTTCTCCAATACGGCGTCAAATATGTCCAAAATTAAAATATAGTCAAACCCTGTTATGCTTTTGACCCATGTTAAATATCTATCATACCTCCCAAATTCCTGTAAACTATTCATATTCTTGTCTAGCAAGTGGGCAGCATTCTCCTACTTGGGAACACTTAGCCAGTTGTAGTCCACTATTGGACTATTTGTGCACTTTTGTAGATATCAGCAGACTCATGGATTGGCTACAATACCAAAATGATGAAAAAGATCATTTGGATTGTGATTAAGCTGCTTCATACATGACTTTTAGTTTGGGGCCTATCTATACGAAGTTCGCGGTTGTTTCACTTTATCCTTAATTGAATTTGACGATTGGTATTCACTGACAAGAGTCCTCTTGGGCAGTATATAAAGTATCATTGATTTAGCTCAGTGATTTCTCTTCCAAAATCAGGAATCGAATAACCAAACTATATTGCTCGTTCTTCATTTTTCAAAATGCTGCCGAAATGATCGCTTTCAGACTCGATAAAAACGTCACTACAAATTATAGAATCTTCTAATTAAAGATATGGGACTAAACCAAAAACATGATCAATTCGTGCATTTTCTGGGTCATTCCGGAAAATTTTCAATCCATCTTCGTACATTTATATTTAATGAAACTAACTTAAAAGGAGAGTGTAGTATAATTTGGATAAAATATTATATTATGTTTTCTGAAATACTTTAATCTGTCATTATTTTTTTATATAGAAGTCAATTATCTCTTTAAAAATTTCAGAAAAGTACACAACCCTTTTGCTAAAAAAATAACCAATAATACCATTTATTTTACTTTACAATAGTAATTTAGTGGTTTTACGTTTTCAGATCTATTAAAATTTTGATCATTAAAATGCACTTGGGCACTTTGTCATTAAAAATATCTACACTCGAATAAAATAGAACGATTTAAATTTAAATGCGAGAGGCAAATATCATTATAGTCATTTGGCAGTTAAATTTCATAAACCTTAGTCATAAAAGTTATCTTAAAATGAGGCAGCGAATTTGTAGCCGAATTAGGTAACATAAAGTCATGTTAATTTGCATTAGAGTATAGAATTAATTAGTAAAAACGGAATGGGAATGAGATTGTGGAATATTACCCGAAAACCCATACATTCTAATGTACCTAATTAAATAACCATAAATCTACATGTTTATCAAAAACCTTTTAAAAGCGGTTTGTTTTTTGTCGGTCTCGTTTTGTTCTGTTTGGTGTGATGAAAGAGAATATAGTGAAAAATACAGAAATTTTTAATCACTAGAACTTGATTCGAGACAACTAATGGCTCCAGTATGTCTATACCGACTGATTCAACCAGAGACAGGCCTGAACCTGAACCTAATTACGAATTCAACCCGTCTTTTTTCCTGTCGTATTAACTCACACACTCTGTAGGCTAAGCTATTTACAGTCTGGGGCAGCAGCCACTTATAAATGTGAAACTTGAACAGATTTGCCTAACAAATTCCAGAAATCAAATTACCTCCACTCTTTATGCAGCAGGAATCCATACATTATATCCAGAACGAAGGAGGATAAAAAATCCACCTGAATTTATTCAATACAATCGTATATTATGCAAATTGTAAGACATTTGATATAAATCCAACTTCTAATCCTCCTCAATGGAAAAGAAAGTGCTCCAGCCAGTCATGTACATGTGTCCTCTCACTCCCCCCATTCCTCCTCTTCCTGACACATGCTTCAAGAACTCCACATGTGCTTCTCTTTTGTACATAATGTAATCAAGTTGACATAATTCATTCCGCTTTTCCTTTCCTTTTCTGCTTTTGCTCGGTCTATTGTGAAGATCCCAAATACTTAATACATTCCGAAACACCAATGTCGTCCTTCTTTCATGTATCCCACCCTCGTTCCCCTCCCTTTTCACCCACTTAGCTATTTATTAATTGACATTACACACTTGAAACATAGAAACAGCAAATTTTCATTTAACGTTTAAACTTTTAATTTAAATTAATGACTCTATTTTTCAAGTTGCTCGGGAGCTTTTGTGGGGGGGGGTCGGGCAAAGGCGTGCTAGGAAAAGGGAGAATGTAGACGAGAGGAAAAGACGGTCGTCATGTGTGAAATCACGTTCCTATCCCAGCCAACCCAGTCCAACTATATCGGATACTCTTAATGAGGTTCCCACTTTAATTACTTTAACCAATTTATTTCTTGGGATTGAAACTAAATATAAATACCATGTATTACTTTTGAAATTTGTTAGATTACATATTAAACGGTCTTTGTTTAATGTGGAACTTTATTTCATTAATTAATAACTTAAATTGTATAATACCTGCTCTGCCCTAGAGGGCAGAGTATCACACATAAATCGTATCTAATGAATATTTCGTTGTTTTAGAAGTTATGATGTAATTTTATTGCCAAAATTAAACAGATAAATATGTCTCACATTTAATTTAAAGTTAATGCTGTTATTTTAAACCCAAAATTAAGAATAATTGTTGTTGTTTTAAGCAATTATTAGATAGAAGTTTTGTAATTAATAATCAATGTCTATAATAATGTGTAAGAAGCATTACATTTATATTTTTCATTGAATGAATGTGATATTCTACATCTGTACTGCGCTGGTATTTGAAAGTTTCTAAATGAACACTTTGAATTGCGTGAAATCAACTCAAATTTAGAAAAATTATAATTTTAAAAAGAATTCATAAAAATCATAAGTACTCCATTCAAAAATTATAATACAACAATTTTTTTTATTTTTAATGTACATATAATGTTGATTTACGAGAAAAATGTATATATTTAATTAAATTGGTCATTCCAATTATTATTTTTTCAACTTTTTAACGAAGAAATGATTGCGAAATACGTTAAGCAAGGTTTTCATCTTTCCCTAGTTAAAAAACGGATTTTACACTCGAGTAGGACTCAATTTTGCACTATCCTTAAAGAATTACAATAAAAAAGCAATAACAATGCATTATTTGTAGATATTACAGTTTTTCAATGTTATTGAGTCTTTAGATCATATCAAGAATCCCCCCCCCCCAGTTTAATTTGTATTAACCAGGCAACTCCATTAGAAAGATATCATAGAAATCAAATTATATCAATTATTTATATATTAAATTAGGAATTGATATGACTATATATTCATCAAATCTAAAAAAATATGTTAATGTAAAGTAGAATTGTCACGAATGATAAACATGTTTTAATTTCTTTTCCACGCTGTACTGAAAAAAATGATTTTGAAAAAAATAAAATAATATACATAATATTTAAAGTTATTCAATACATTAGTTTAAAATGTATTAAAAATATTGTCAAATAAATATCAAAGGATTGAGCTTCCATAAAAACTAAATAAAATTATCAATGTTCAAAAGCATTAATGCATTCACTTGAATACCCAAATTCGCAATAAAACCTTAAATTTGGGGTCGAAAAATTAATAAGTACTTATTTATTAATTTTCGTTTCATTTAAAAACGCGACCAACATTAATGGAAAATGATAATTATTATCATTAAACTGTTTATTACTGGTAATGATTCCCCTTTTTATTTCATCAGTCCCGCGAACAACCCAAGAACTCATCTACCGGGAGCTGAGCAGAGGCATCGGAAATCCGACTCCACGAAAATATGCAAATGTCACTCGAGCGGTAACTGAATTATATCTTAATTAGTTAATAAAGCTTTCGCTAATGCAATTACGTCATCGTGTCTGTGTGATGTGATTATATAAAAAAAAAACTGGCCCTTTTATTGCCACTCTTGCAAATTTTCGGTTTAAAAAAGTGAACACAAAAAGCCAGATAAAAGCTAATCATCATATTCCATGTATTATACAAATATGAACAGTTTTTGGGGACCAAAGTAAGAGAGAGAGAGCGAAATAATAATTGAAATTCTAAGCCAAGAAGAAAATACTCTTTCATTCAGGAAATACATTGAACCGTGTATTCAGATAAACACCCCCTAAGAGAGGGAAAACAAAAAATAAGAACGCACACAGTCTTGCAATTTATTTCACTTAGTCGAAAATTCCCCCAGAGAATTACAAAAACAACAACACTGTACTGACACACAGAATACCAACACTGACATCGCCACCGCCGCCGACGCACCCCTCTTTGTTCCCCAATTTTCATAATTGAATGATGTTTTTGGCATTTTACATTTCTTCACTTTTTTGCGTCGGGATCTCTTTTCCTTTATTGGGTCGACTTTTCTCCTATTTTTTCCTCATTTGTTGTCCATCATTATTAGCCCAATTCCGTTGCGTACAGATAGTCTACAGACCCGTTATAGCTTTCTTCTCTAGGACGACTTTTTTGTCCATCGATTCAATATTGAAATTAAACGAACCAAGGAATAAATGAAATAATATAGACATAATCCGGAAGCTAAAAAAGGGCAGTTAGATATTAAAGATATTATTTTTGTAATGCTTAAAAGAAAACGTTGTTGTTTTTAACTAATGACAAAAAGAAAATCCTTTTCTTAAAACTACTTGTCTTAATGTCAAAGTTAAGATGTATTTTTGTCACAAAGTGGTAATTTTAAATGCAAGGGTGTGAGCTTTTTTTTATCGAGCAAATCCACACAAGAGTTCAGTCTTTTCTGAATTTCAAACTTTACACCTAATAAGGATTCATTTATCCTTTTTTACATCCAAAATTCGCAAAACAATGGATTAACCAAACATATTTTGTGCAAATTTCAATTATAAAAATCTTTGGAATATAATAATATAATAGAAACCATGACAAGTTTCACTTTGGAACTTACTTTTTACACATTAAAAAAGGGTTGAACCTTCAGGTCGAAGTGCGGGATTACCTCATAAGAATTAAATAAATCAATAAAAAGACTTATTATTTAGTATGCGATTGTAATTGCAATATTTTTAATATTTAGTAAAATAAAACAACTGACCTAATTTAACAAAGAAAATTAATAAAATATAAATGGTTTGTAGAATCATCCAATAACTAGGAAACAGTTCCCTTTGTGGTAAATAAAGACTCGTCCTTCTACTCTAACACTGTCCATTCCACATCTTTTCTTATTCTATTACAAAAAAGCCAACAACATTCATTTACTGGGATATTTTATATTTTTCATGTATTCCGTATTTGTTTAATCAATACTTGTATTTTCATATTATTAAATGTTCCTTTCCATTTTTATTGTGGCTTTTATGTCTATGTATATAGCAAAAAATGTCCACAATTCCCATCCCAGCTCCCCCTCCACACAATATAATATTCATTTGAAAAGCAATATAGCGTTTTTGAACAACAAAAGCGTTTCCAATTTCCATCTAAATTGTCAATTAAAATATACGTACAAATAGGCACAGTCCGGGAATTAGGATTTAAATGCGATACAATTCCTTGCCATTAAACACCCCCCAATTTTTAAAATTCAATCCACGTCCTGTCACAGGAAGTCAACGAATTTTCAATCACGCTACTTTCCCTCAAAAAAATTCCTTAGCACACGCCGATTCCTATTCCCTTCCTTATTCTATATCTCCTTCAATTCCCCTTCTTCGTTTTTCTATCAATATGATTACGAAGGGTTGTTTTGACAAATGTTCCATTCACGAGAACCTGTTTATCCACAATACAATTCATCAAATGAATTCAAAATTTCAGCAAATCAACTTACCGATTTGCATTGAAGGATGGAATAGAAATATGAAAAGATGAATTCGTACACAAAATAGATATACAAGTTTATTCATAAAATAAAATATTCCGTCTTCTCTCTACCAATTTCCAATTCCAGGCACCATCACCACCTCCTTTCTTGACCTTATCTCCTCTACCAATCATCAATTACAGTGCCAGACAGGTGGATTTAGTACCCCGATGGTGGAGCCACTTGGCCAAAACTCATTGATAAGCGTCCATTCTTCCCAGGAATGGAGAAACGAATTACGAATTAAATTGAATATTGCCGATAAGTGCTCCTCCACAGTAAAAGTAATAGTATATAGAAAGGAAATATCCAATACAAGGCACAATTGACATTAAATACAATTTATTACTTCATCGAAATAAGAAATGTTGTACATATACTATATTATTCAACGCAAAGAATGACTAATATTGAAATCTCTTTAATGTTCTCTTATTGAAAATTACCAATTGCTTGTCTTAATCAAATAAAAAATATTAATAAAAATATAGGAAAAAATGCCAGTTATAATTATATGTTATTTGAAGTGTTTCAATATCATTTTGTAGTGTTTCAATATCAAAATGAAACATGTTGTAGGAAAACTTTTTAAAACAAGTATAAAAAACAATGATTTTTTAATGATTATTTCAATTTTGTACTTAAATATGATTTCAATAAAAATTTAAATCTAATAAATTAAACGTGATTAGAAAATTAAAAAGTTATGTGCAATGCGAGTAATTTGTACTACCCAAGGGTACCTAATAGAGTAATAGTTTTACATCGTGTATCGAATTAATATTATAGTTATAAAAGTATCCCATTGCCAATATAAAAATAAACAATTATAAAATGTCATATGTTTTTAGAAATTAGATTTGTTGACTTTAGGATAGACTTTAGTTCAATTGAATTATGTTTTAAAAATGAATTGACCAAAAATAATGCTTAGATTTTATTTAATAAATTACAAATTCGAAAATTTAACACAATGGATGTTCCGTCACAATTTAAAAAAAACAACAGAATGCAGACTTTTAAGGCTCTTCAGTGCACATTTTCTTACAAGACAACTTAGTCAAAATAATGATGATAACGATTTAACTTGATAAATTAGTCCAAATACACTTTTCAAATCATTGAAAATATGATAAACCATAAAAGACTTATTACAGTAAAATAAATATCCATAAACAAAATTATGTAATATAAATTACTGTTTATCATATTTGGAAGTAAATTCCAAATCCATATTACTTTCATTAATTTTATTTAAACCATTTCCGCAACCGTATTATATCCACCTGTCCCTAACAGTACCTCTCTTTCGTGCTGATAAAAAATGGCCCAAAATAGAACTACGGAAGGTGAATTTAATCCGCGCATAACCCATTCTGTTCTTCTTCCGTATCCAATTTCAATATTAAAAATTCGGCTGACTGTAATGAACAGATGTACGGAGCGAATCTAACAATAACAGCCAGGGGGCGCAAAGGCTCTCCTTGGGAGCAGTAGCGCCTTTCAATAACCCCGCCGCTGACAACTGGGGCGCTTTGTCATATTTTTTTTGCACAAACCTTGCCAAGGCAAGAGGTGATGTAGCATTGGCAGTGCGGAATCTTTTGGCGAAATACACACCCTCCGGAGAAAAATTCATAAATTTTCATAAAGAATATTAATATCAATGGACCTCGCTCTGCTTCTTGGAATCGAGGTGGTGGTGTCATAACTTGGCATCCTAGACAATCATCATCCCGCCAGCTGATGTGACGATGATGATGTCGGTGAAAAATTGGCGCAAAGTCAAAGGCAGTGCCTCGAGATTAATTCAAATTGGATTGGAGCGCAGAAAATTAAAACCAATTTACAACAAATTTAAATAAAGTGAATTAATCAACTGGAGGTGAGTGAGAGGAGTACCTTTGTTAGAGAGATGACGGTAATAAAATAAAACTGATTAATAGCAACGCTTTTTAGTAAGAGGAGCTTTTGATTTCCCTTCATTAGGATGCCAAATTCCAAGTGGTTTTTATTTAATATACACCTAATTATGACATGTACACCAATTTCATATTTATCACAATATTGTGTGACTAATTTATGTTAATTAAATTATTTTGGATAGCTAAATAAACAATTTAAATGAGAAACACGGATAATAAGACAAAACTTAAACTAAAGAATATGGAGATTTAATATTTTTTAAGGCTGTTAACGAAGCCCCAAACTATTCGTTCAACTAGACAGATTTTCAAAGTTTGGACTGAGTGCATAGAATGGAAGAGATAAATCGAATCTTTCTATGATACTAGTAATTTGCTGTCACTCAATGAATAGATACAGATGAAATTTTGGATGATTTTCTTCGTAGTAAGTGTGTTCTGTTTCGATGGCAACCTGTCAATAAATAGGCTATATATAGAACCATATAGTCATGGTGATAATCACATTATCATAGGCGTTTTTTAAAACTCGTGTCAAGTTTGTAATTTTAAAAACGGCCCAGTGTTTGATCATGTCTTACTTATAGTATACACGTAACTATTAAAGAAATTGGAAGTTTAATTAGTTGTAAATTTTATGGATATTTTATAGATCAGCAATTTAATTAATTTGATCTAAAATATGGAATATAACGCTTTAAGACAAGAATATGAATGAAACCAAAAATTATTGCAGTATAAATCTTATTTAGATACTGATTTATAAAATTATCAATTTTTTTCTAATATTTGAAAAAGAGAAAAATAAGTTTTGCAGAAATTCAAAGAATTTTCGATTTTTGTGTTAATGTTAAAAGTTTTGTCGATAAGCAATATAAGATACACGGTTCTCCCTTAAAATATTTCAAACAAACGTGATTTTATTAATGTCTATAATTATTATCTCTCTATTTCTATTGAAAATCTAGTATTTAATCATTTTGCTTCAAAATATTAAAAATAGCCTTTATAACTGTAATTATTAATTTATTTTATACATTTGATGCGTTCAAAGTAAGCTTTTGTTCACTCATAGCATCCATTCAAAATGAGTTTTTCTTCTCTAGGGAGACAAAAAACAAAAACTGTTACTTTGTCTCACGCTCACGTACTATAATAATAAAATAATGTACTGAGATTGTTTTATTAAAATTTTTGACATTTTTCAAATCAAAGACACTAGATTACAAATGTATAAAATTATGTGTACTCTACGGGTTCAATTGAATTTTGTTCATTCGAATTTCTTGTCAACCTCAGCAAGCTTCGGTTGACAACTGAAATTCTCAGTGAACAAAATATCACTTTGAACCCTAAGTGCACAAATAACTATTACAAACATTTTTTAAAACTTTCATTGCTTAAGTTATTACATAATACATATAAAACATTCAATACTTTTTGAACCTAATCATAAAAAGATTGATTTATAAATAAAACCTAAAATTCAATTTACCTAAAATAGAAGATTTTGCGCTTAGACTTTAAAAAATTGCGTATAATGCCTCGAAATTCTATTTACAGATAATAATTCCTTCCAATCCGCAGCAAAAGAATGAGGGTTTGTGTTTTGAAAAATCATTCTTGACAAATATATTCCTCTTCTCTGTACCCAAATAACAATACTGTTATGACGTCAATCATTTCAATTTGTGTGATCTCATTAAAATAAGAATACATGTTACTGTCAAATTTGTTACACGTGCTCTTAATACAGATCCATTTCACAATTATTGAAAATTTATGTGGAATCAAAAAGGATCATGTTTAATTATAATTTTATTACTCAAATTAGCATTCAAATATAACAATAAAATCATTACAAACAATCATCCTAAGCAAATATTTAATTTCTTTAATAAATATTGAATAACCTTTGGATAGGCCACAAAAGAATATAGGATTTTCTAAGAATTATGTCTGAAAAGTTTTGAATATCGCTATATGTCAAGGATATCCTATTATATGTTTATTCAAAAACGAATATTCAAACAAAATAAACCAAAATGGATTATAAAAATAAAACAAAGAACAGTCCAAAATTCTCAATAAAATTATTGCAATATTTTATGGGCTTTTATTAGCAAACTTTTACACATTACAATTAATATCTAAAATTTAATTACCATAAAATGTAGTCTATTGTAACATAATAATGTCAAAAACTGTTCCATAATAGAGAAACTGGATGACATGAACCGAAAAGTTTTTGATATAAAATGGTCCCAGTTATTCGATTCATGGCTTGATACAGAAACATTAAATGTATGAATATTCAGCATAAATAGAACATAATTTTAAACATAAAACCCTTTTATATCAAATTGTGTCTATTAATAGTCATAATATTTCATTTACATAAAAGGGATTTTTCTAATTACTCATTCCAAGTAACTCATCCCTTTCATTAAAATGTGAATTAGGACCGGGTAATACAAAAGTCCAAATTCGGTCCAGTTTCAATTTTCATCGGTGCCTAAATAAAAAAAAAATCCTTTTGATGAATATTTATTTGAAAAGATTTAAAAATTAATTCAAATATAAATTGTTATTATACCATAATGTAATGATATATTTGAAAGTAAAAACACTCCCACGGGATTTTTTACTTACCCGAAATGGTAAGATGACCAAGATCCAAGAAACGATTGCAACATAAGCACAACATAAGTCTTATTTGTATTATCCACAAGCATAACCTCGTAAAGTAAAAAAATGATATTTTGATAATTCAGTATTCAGTATTCAGTATAGGCTTATGGGCCGGTCCGGCCCTTTGCCTGTGTGATCATGTCCCTCCATTGATTTCTGTCTGTTTTGATAATTCTCTAAATAAAATGCTTTGAAAAATAATATATTATAAACTTTTAAGTTTCTAGACTTTAATTGAGATATTTGTTATCCTGTTTAAAAAAAAATAAAAAGTTTCAATTTAAGTTATATCATTAAAGTGCGATAAATGAGAGCTAAAAACTGGACCATAAACTCCAAGGCAACTAAAGCAATAAAATAAACAATAAAATTGCATTCGACTCTTAACGAACGAAGCCAGATATCGCATTATCCTTATGCAATAACAGAGAAATCGCATTGAGTTGGACAGCTTGTTAGCTGAATCCGCAGCCATATATATAGTACTTGGACTTGCTCTTCGGTTCTTCTTCTTGCGCTCTTAACCAAACTCAATTACATACATCGTTTCAGCAGCCATCTAATTCCTCCCCCGTTACCCACTTTAAATCGTTATGATTCTAGCCTTTTCTCTTCTATTTTCATCTTTGCCTTTTCTTTTTCTTCAGTTTTGTTCCAGTATTTTTTTGTTATCTAGTAAAGGCCAAAAAGATAGACCATTCATCACAATCAACTACAAATTGCCTTTCATTTATTTATTAACAGTAACCATCGGATCTCCCCGTCCCTCTGCGGCTCTCAATCGATTAATATTGTTTCAAATTTCACTATTTAGCACCGGATTATTAGACATTCATTCCAACAGATAGACATTGACTTATAAGAGGCCATTGACCACGAGGCCAATTTTCCATTTAAATCGTGAACAATCACGCTGCCACCAATTTAAATAATGATGATGATGTCGATTTATCACGTCTAATCCCTCAAGAACACTTTTATAGATCAAATGGGCACACACAGAAAATAGGCAATTACGAGTCAGATGAGTTTCACTATTTGCTTTTTGATTTAATCGCAAAAGCTAAGGCTAATTAAAGAGAGGGCTCTTCTATGATATAACCTTCATACCTTTCTTCTTGCTTTTATCCTCTCTCATTCTTTCTCTCTAACAACCTTTTCTTGTTAACCCTAATAATGACTAGTAATTTTTTCCTTGTTTACATCATTTATAGTCGTTAACGTTAGCATACTTTCACAGAACTCAACTCCTTACTTCTGTTATTGTTGCACTCTTCTTCATGTTAAACATAAAAGCCTGATTAATAGAATATGATACTGCGTGAATTCAAAGGAAACTTGTTTTACAAGTTAAAGTGGGAGGGTAAGAAAACTTTTAAATATTATTTTTTTACAGAATTAAGGAAAGTGTATAATTACGAGTGCAATACTCTGCGAAAGTTTTAAAAGTTAAATTTTGGAAAATAATAATCCAGAGACTTCCCACTAAAACAAATTACTTCCCGTATTCCTACAAGCAAATGTATAAAAACGCCCGATTCTGTTTAATAAGTGCTATCTTTATAAAAGTAAAATATTATTGAAATTCTGGTAATTCCCAAAGTAAGTAAGTATTCAATTAGCAAATATTTCCAGTAGAGTAAAACCAAATATATTGTATTTTTCTTTCACATTCAAATGAGTAATTGTTCTTCTAACAGAGAATGGATGTAACTTTTTGGGGATTTAGAGTATGAGATGATAGCTTTAATTTTTTTACAAGTGAAAGCACAAGGATGCTGCTAGAGTTCGTCGAATGAGCATTTACCTTCAGAGTCTCCCCGACCCTCGATTGGGTGAGAATAACCACTATCCTGAACTCCTCATATAGTTTATAATTTTTTTTATTTTAGTTTTTGCAGTTTTAGAAATTGTAAATACTTTTGAATAAACATGTAATTTTGTAACAGGATTTGTAATAATCTTTTGATTTTAAACAATGAAGGTCCATACAATACAATTTGCTGATTTATTATTATTTAACAAAATGCATTTTCCTATGGCCCTGATGTGACGCAATAGTTAAAGCATTGTCACAGAATTCAACTCAAAAAGACTCAGATTCGAGCCTTGAACAGTTCGTAGTTTTTTTCTTCCGAATTTTGATACTTCGTTTATACTAACCACTTGTTTAAAAAAATACATTTATAAAAAATACTATCCCCGGCCTCAACTCTAAAACAACTGCTATGGTCAAACTATTTGTTCGAATTCAGGCAAGTTTTAAAAGCTTAGATGGAGTGCACAACATAATAAACCGGATCTTTTTAATCTGCTGCTATTCAAATTTTGTAAAGTTCTTTTCCTAATTATTAATGTTTTCGAATTTTAAAAAACAACATTTTTAACAATAAGAAATTAACAGACTTTTAAATTTAAATACTTTAAACAAATCCAATTGAATAAAAAAAATTATGAACAAAAATTCAAATATAATTTGTCATTAAATACACGTAAAAACACCTACGTACCATAAAGTTGTAAACCTATTAAAATCTTCCAAAGATCTATTAATTTTCCAAACCTATAATTACGCACTTTACGGAACGAGTACTCTTAACAATGCCATTCCGAATTGAGGTAGGTGCCGAGTAATTAAATTAATTAAAGACCTATCACTCTAAATGGAATCAATATTCTGATGACATTTCCAGTAATTTCTGTGATAATTTTCTAATCAATGACTAATTGGCTACCGTCCAACTAAATAAATCAATTTGAACTTATCTCACTTGAACGTGTTATTGTTCCATGTGCGATGAATCGAAAACAATTAATTAAGTTTAGATATTGTTGTGAAAACTGAACGAACGAAACCCCATCAACATCAAAATTGGATCCTGTAAGGCACGAGTACGAGACACTGAGAAGTGACAGAAGGGAGACTCTTTGTTTCTCGTCGTCATCATCATCGCTTGTGAGAAAGTTTTCCGATGCAAAACCGGAAAAGTTGGACGACGGACGGACGTTTTTCCTCGTCCACCAACCTTGTTTACATTGCCCGATAAACGAAGCCTCAGTCTTCCTCCTATCATCATTATTATGCAAAAGATAAGAGACCAACAGACAGTTATTCGTAGACAGACAGACCTGCCCTAATGAGAAACACATTCATCTATCTTCGTTAAAATTATTAGCAAACTCCTCCTACCTTCTAGATGGCCACTGTAGACTTGTCCCAGGTCGTAATCAATCGGCCCCGAATTGCTCTCCAATTGCACATCTGCGGCGAATATTGAATGAGGATCCGATCTTAGCACCAGCCGAAACTCCCTGCAATCCAGTTAATTAGTCATCTCATCTCTCGTCTCATTCTTTGTTTTAAATACCAAGCAAATTCGTATTTTATTTAGGATTGCCATTGCTTATTTTTTTACAATAGTTTTTATTCGTTTATGTTTATTTTGTTATATTTTTCAAATAAGTATATAAATGAAAATAATAAAATTCGTCAATTTATATATTTTAATGGTAAATTTGAAATGGAAAAAAAATATTTTTTTCCCAACTTTGATATAAAAAGTACTTGTTTTCATTAATTTATGCTTCAATAAAAAGTGAAACTTTTCCAAATGAAACATAATAATCATCACGTCTTGAAAAATTAAATGGATTAAGGCATGACAAAAGTACTATAGGAATGGAAAGATACAACTCCATTCACAAATACATCTTATCATTCGACTTCTTATTCTAGTCTGAAGATTGAAACAATGTAATGTTTTATTAAATTTTCGTCACGATATAAATTGATAATAAATAAATT
>JXOV01024800.1:0-15880 GCA_001014945.1 Clogmia albipunctata
CAGAACAAATTTGAGTGTCATATCAATTTTATGTTACAAAAATGCATAAAGAGTATTTTTAAATAAATAAAGATGTGTTTATTTTATTACAATAGAGGAAGGTATACCATTGCCTGAAATATTAAATTAAGCTGCGGCTAAGTCTCGACTTGTTGGATAGTATCTTTTTTCATTAAATTTTTATAAATCAATTCGCACATTTTGGTTGTAATAATCCTAGATCAGGTCTGAGAAACACGCGGCCCTAGGAGCATATTTGTGTGGTCCTCCGAACATTTCTAAAATGAATTCGGCTAATCCTAATCAGAGTATTACGAAAAAACAGATTATTAAAAAACAGACATTATTAAAAACTGTATGTAAATGCGTTTTTCTGCTCTTGTATGATTTTATTTAACATTGAAATTTGAGGTTAGTTATACAGTTTGTAAATTATTAAGAACTGTTTCTTCAAATAAATTTAGAATTAAAATTAACCCGTAGATTAAAAATCAGCCCTGTCCTAGGTAATATAACCTATTTTAACTTCAAGGTCTTTAATCAATTTTAAGTAGTTGTATAATTTTTTCCACGTGGTTCTAGAGAAAAAAAATATTTGTGTTAAATGAATCAAGTATTGCGGTGACAAGTGATAAAAAGAACAAAAAAAAATAAAATTTTGAGAATTTTGTAAAATTTTAAATCGTTTTTAAGGTAAATATTTACATAAGGATTTGTTAAACCGTTTTGTTAAGGTACACTTTCTTCTTTATAATGAAATAATCGCACATTAGTTTCTTTCTTCTCCTAAGTGGGGCGGCGGTCACTTGAGGGCTGTCGAGATCCTTTACAGATTTCAAATGTGTCAAGATCTCCACAAAAAATCTCTTGACAAAAAAGCACATTAACTTTCTTTTAAAAAATGTTCAATTTTTTATATCAATATCGTCGAAATAAAGCCTTTTATTGAAAAAATCATATACCTTAATATTGTCTATAATAGTAATAATAGAGTTATTTTTTTAATCATCTTATTATAGTTTCCAACAATAGTTACTCTGTATTTAAATTTGTCTTGTAAAAATTTTGTCTTTGAAGAATTATTGTTTTAAATTGTGTGACGACCTTGCGAACAATGGAAATTTGCCATTTGGGCACAAAAATATTAATTTAAATATAATAATTATTACAGGTAGGCTCTTTTAAATTCTTTTCCAACAAAATAATGAAAAATCTAAGAAATTTTGGTTCTTGACACATCCGTGTAAATGAAATGTGATTATCGATTGAATATTATAAATTTCCTGAGTAATATGACATCATTTTTATAATTAGTTTTCTGTCAATTAATCTTTTAGCTTAAGAATAGACTCGTTGGAGTGGGCTTAATATAATAATTAAAAGGTAAACGACCTAATGAGATGACTAATCACAATTTTGATTTCGCCCAGGGAACGAGTGTCTTATCGCCGGTGATTCCATTCGGGTTGGTGGTGGTGCCCGCGTTCATCATCTCGCAAAAGTCCACGGACCACGTGTTTGAGCAGTACCCTGCGCTGTACATCATGGCCTTTGGACTGGTGGCGGCGAAGGTGACCAACAGACTGGTCGTGGCTCATATGACAAAGAGCGAGATGGACTACCTGGACTGGGGACTCCTTGGACCCCTCTTTCTGTTCCTCAACCAATATTTCAACAACTTCCTGCCCGAGAGATTCGTTCTCTGGGTGGCGATGCTCTGGGGCTCTTTCGACCTTATCAGATATTGTGCAAAGGTAAGAGAAATTTATGAAATCATGATTGAAAAATGGAAATTTTTCGCACTTGGAAATAGTGACTCATAATCTCTGAAGAAATTTGTATTTCACATTCGCTTTGTGACTCGTGTCTGAGTTAAAATCGGCTGATTTTACACCTCTGTAGCAATTCAATATTATATATTTTAGTTCTGCTATTTTTTAAAGAAATGTGAAAATGTTTTGAATGTTTGAATTATTAAAGTATTAGAATATTAGTTCTAATATCTAATTTTCGCAAGAAATTGGAGTTTTTTTATAACCGACAAAGCTTTTAAAAATTGTTTCTTTTGAATATTTTATTTAATTAAAAACAATTTTAATGTTTAATTTCGTAATTTTCGTATTCAATCTTCTTATCATTGATGACACTCGTCGTATTTTTAATAAAATAAAATTTATTTATACTAGTTTATGAATATAAATGCATCTTTATTTAAAGTAGTTGCTGCTAAGTAATATTATTATACTATCCCTTGTTCTAGAGTATTTTTGTTGTATTAAAGTAATAAACAATTATTTCATTTGATCTCTAAAAAGCTTTATGATCAATCATAATATTATACAATTTTAAATTTCAATGAAATAACTTTGTATTTATACCTTTGTTATTTCATAATCGAAAATTTTTTAAAATAACTTTCGTAGTTATATAGTTTATTAACTTTACAATTGTTCTTCTCTTTTTATTTAAAGAATATTTATTAAAAGGTTATACTATAAATATTAACTATCTGTACTATTAATATTAATTAGCATTTAAATAAATCAGTAGAACTTTTTGTGTTGAATGATCAGTTTTGGATTAAAACCAGTAAAGTCAGCCTATAATAAACTTTAAAATGGACTTAAAGTTTAGAGTTATAATACCGTCGACTCTTGATAATTCGAAACTCGAGGGACTCTTAAAATATTTTGAACTATCGAGAGTTCTAACTATCAAATGGTTCTGTTGCTGCTACTACTCAAAAACTTAAGAGAAAAGGGACTAGCAATGCAACAAATCTGCAACTTCGAATAGTCGAGTGTGGTACGCCGATGAGTTCGTATTACCGCGTTGTTTTGGTAAATAGAGGTTTTTTCGTTTGAATTACCGTGAACATAAAAATGAATTGATTTAGTTCAAAATATCAAGAGATTTTGTATGGACTTCGTGATTAGTTGAATATATATTAAAACATAAAAATATTTGGATATATCATTTACATAAAATTTCGACTCAGACCACTATGAAAATTACAGTGTCACGAAATGTAAACTGTAGCGTCAAATGGTGTATTGCTATAAAGAATTCTTTAACGCACTTTTGCTATAAAAACGACTTTGTCAGAGCAAATATCAATTTTAAGCAACAAAAATGGATAAAAGTGCATTTATTACTAATTCAGTAATTAGCCACTTAACTGAACCACGTATAATAGAAATAAAATGCCTAGGGCCGGTATATAATTACTTTAAAATTCAATCCCTCTACTGCAAAAAACAGGTTATGGAAGCAATTACCATTAAGGCATTGAATAGTTTTGAATGAAATCTTATTTTTATATAATTGAACCGTTATTTATAAACAAAATAGTATATTTCGATACAAGTGGTGAAATAGTGATTATATCAACACGAATTTACCGTGTACCAACAGGTAAATGAGAGCCGTAATAACCAATTTCACATGTGTACTGAACGCTATTTTGTGTAATTCTGAAAAAATATCAGTTAATCGATAATTACTAATTAAACGTTCGCAACGGTTTCATATTTAAATAATAAATTTGGTTATGACAACAATATGTAATTTTATTAAATTGGTGACTAGTAAGACAGCGGATTTTTTTCAATTTGTACAACAACAATTTATAACGAAATTCTCAACCAAAGCTACTGTTCAATACGGAATTGCACAAATAATTCACTAAAACCCTTTAAATGGTCTTATTAAAAAATTTTTATTACTTTTCTTACAAGAATTTGTATTTGATCTTAATTTTTTAATATTTTTTTGGTTATAAAATCTAATTCATTGTTCTTTAACTTCTTTATCAGGTGTGCTTAGAGATCTGTGATCACCTGAACATTCATCTGTTCCGGATACCGTATCCGTCAAAGGGCGTGAATATGGGTGAAGGGGCGGCGACGGCGAGCATTGGCAAAGAGAACGGATCGAGTCACTCGTCGCAGTTGCGGAAATCGAATCGAATAAACAAGAAGAATGCGCATTAGAAGCTGAACGAGGAGGAGGAGGAGTGACGTGACGATCACCTTTGGAGACGTTCAAACAGTTGCCGAGATAAACCAAAATGGTCTTTAAGTAGAATTATAATTTATGAAAGATTTAAACATTAAAAAGATTCAGAATTAGGCTAGTTTATAGTGAAGAGGAGACGCAGGAGAAGAGTGGAGATGAGATGTAGCGAAAGAAAGAGTGCAAACTAAAGTGTTTATTCATTCTGTGAATCTGTTTTTATTTGAATTTTGGCGGAGATTTTAGAGCTGGATGACGATAAAATCATTGAAAGTGAGAGAGATAGAGAGCGAGGGAGAGCGCCAGAAATTGGATTTATTGCTATGATTAGTAATCTTATTATTAGGGTAGAAAAGAAAAACTATTTAATTAGAGACGAGGAGGAGACAAATAAAATCCAACTGGACAAGTGCGCGCTCCGAGGAGGGATCTCCGCCAAAAACACTATGTATCCTTTTAAATTATTAACTGTTAATTACATACATACAACAATATGTAAATAGGATGAAAGAAACCAATAGTAAACGAGACATCCGTTGGAGTCTCGACCACTGCAACCATCTTACCAATTGTAAAATTTATTACATACTTCTTGTACCAGTCAGCTAATAAAAACTGTAAGAAAATGAGTGAGTTTTATTTAGAGTATTTGCAGATATTTCAATTGATTTTCATTTTCAGAAACACTGCTGAATTTAATCATGTTTTAGGCTAATTTCTTTTCAATTTTTCAAAATAACTTAATTATTGATTTGAAGAATTGTTTGTAAAATGGTCATACTTTCTAAGATTTATTCTTTTATAATGATGAAATTCTGGCTTTTGGATTTTTATACAATTCTTTCGAAAAATCTGTACATTGTAGTAGCCAATACTTGTTATACATTTTCATTATCCGATTGATTATTAAATCAATTTTAATTATTTTATACAAATCTGTTGAAAAATGTTTACATTTTAGTAGCCAATGCTTCCTCCGAAAAATGTATAATTCAATACCCGCAGCCAATTACAAATCGTGTAAATACACGAAATTAGTACTTTCAACTACTAAAAATTAAAATTGTTAACCTTAGTAGTGTAGAACGAAATATATATTTTGACATTTTTTGTCTATAATAAAGTAGGCCATGATTTATTATTCTATTTAAATTTTTTCACATTAAATGACAAAAAGTGAAGTTCTTAAATGTTGATTATGGCTTTAAAATGTGGTTTAAATGAGTGCCATCACGGGCATATCAATGATACAGTGCATGGTGCAAGGTTGTCGTGATATTTTGAAAAATTAAGACCAAAAGTTCTATTCGCTTGACAAGTACTTTCCTTAATTGTATGTGTTTACAACTTAATTTAGTACTGGCTTGTCTTCTTATTCTTTACTTAATATTTCGCGGAAAAATAGCTAATAAATAAGAGAATTGTATAAAATTTTGCAAAAAACTAGTTTGGAAACACATAATTAAACACTCGTATCTATTAGAAAACTCATTTCATTCGTTTTCTACATAGAAATCTACTCGAGTTTAATTATGGTTCATTTTACTACATGTTATTTAAAATACTATTTTCGATATTATGTCTTTAGTCAAAGTTTTGTTTTTTAAATCGTGAGTGCTATCACGGGTATGACAGCGATATAGCGCTTGGTGGTCCATTTCCCAAATATATCGACAAATTGAAACCAAAAGTTCTATTCGTTTGACCGGTACTTTTCTTAATTGTGTGTATTTGGACTTTAATTTAATAGAGGGTAGATAGTGGTCTTTTTCTTAACTTCATATTTATTGAACAAATAGCAAATAAATATGCGACATGTATAAAATTTTGTAAAAAAAGGAATGGAAAAACAACTCTTAATTAAACATATATAGAATTTACATTGATTTTGGTTTATTCAACCCAAAAATAAAAATTATATAATTTTTCGTGTTATATATGTAGGATTGGGAGAATGATTAAAGAAGAATCCCTGGAGCGAAGCGAGTAGCTTGAGGTTAGATTTGGTTTGGAGATGAAAAGAGCGTGAAGTTGATTTTTGTGTAATCTCTATAATTTTCTTGAATAAGAATTAATTAATCTTAAAATTTGATAGCTAAACTGGTAATAAAATCAATATTAATAGTATTTGCTCTGTTTTAAAATTATCTTATTGTGTACCACGATCGATGAGTCCCGCCATTGTGGTCCGTACTGGTAATACAGTGACTCTTCTCAGTATAAACTTACGGTAAAAAAATTTCAACTGAGAAACGTTACCTCTTCAGATGTCAATTTGCTTTATCACATCATTGATTGGAAATCTCAAATGGTTCCTGTTGAAAGATTGAAGAATTACAATTCAATCAGCGCCCGTAGCGCGATGTAAAAATTAAAACTGCTTAGTCAACAAGGGGTATCGATTAGTTGTCATGAAATTACGGCCAATTTACACAAGTTGTTTAAGTAATTATCATCAGACTTCTAATAAGTGATCTATTTATGTGAATATAAGTCCAATACAACAATATACTGTAAAACAATATAGACCCCTTGAATCTATTTTTGCCTCCTTTAATTACATGCAATAAAGTCCTTGTTTTTTAACTCAAATGCCAATGAAGGAAATGAAAATCGATTGATACATTATGACGTAGGTTTTAATTAATTAAAATAAATAAAGAAAAAGATCGGAAGAAGGGAACGTTTTGTATGAATTCGTTTATAACTGTGAGATACAATAATTTGAATTTGATTTTTAACATAGGAACCTTACTTTTTTTTTAAAATACCAAACGATTGAATGATTTGACTTCTTTGAATTTTTCTTTAAATTAAATGACATATGTCTTTGGATAATTCGCAGCTTATTTATACCCAGATCTTTATTTTCCAAAATACTCTGTCCCCCTCGCACCAAATAATCACACCACAAAGTGGTGAAATGGTGTGTTTATTTTGTTAAAAGAGTGCATCCGATATTTGCATTTCTCACGCACCTTGAAAAACACACCATTTCACCCAAAATTTTTCCGAAAGAACAACAACAATGAAAACAATTTAAGAATTTTCGTGTTTAACTCCGTAATTATTGTGCCAAAACATGTAAAAAGGGTCTAAGAAAGTGTTGTGATTTGTTTAGGCGAATTGGATAGCCTTTATGTGATTTAATTTTATACGAATTTGAGTTTGAAGTGTTTTTGCCGTCTTTTGAGATTTGATCAAAAATCAACATATTTTCTGAATAATTCTAATAGAATCCTATTGTGTGGCATAAATATAGAAAGAATAGTGTCTGTTAAGTGAATTGCAATGGAGAACATATCTAAAAATGCCAATTAAAAGCTGATTCTAGCGATTGAAATCTTGCGATTAGGCCTAATTTTGTCGTGTAAACATAAGCGTTTTGGTGTTGGTGCGGAGGTTTTTTTGTGTTACAAATCGAACAACAAATGATAAAAGTGCCAACAAAAGTCGAGTAAAAGTGATATGCGATTTGTGTGGAAAATGTGAAGCGCTTTGCACAGGTTCAATGATGATGCAAATGCAAGTGAAGTCGTGAGATTAACCAGAGAAAGAGAAATGGAGCGGCCGAAAAGTCCGCATCGATTTTCTCATGCCGGCAGACACATTTTCGGATTAATTCAGCGGTTCCTGGTCGTCCCAGTGGCTGCCATCCTCCTTTTATCCGTCATTGGACAGGAAAGAGGTAAAATTAAAGTGAAATATTGTAAGAGAGAGAAAATACAAGAAAATCGGATTACTTTGATTGGAATCCGATTGAACTGATCTTCTTCCACTTGAGATCGATTGATTTATTTTTGGGTTGGTTCTCCAACTCATTTATTAAGAAACGAGTAAATAAATCAGACAAAGTTATTGCCATTTTGCTCTTTACGGTCTCTGCTTTTGGGATTTTTTGTTCGGGAATTATTAATTTTTAGAATTTGATAATTTATGAAACAAGTGTGGAAAAGTAATGATTTTGGTACTAGTGCTGGAATAAATTAATTTTTATTACCATAAATATTTAAGTGATTTTCTTAAAAGCACGTGTTTAATTGACCAATAAGGGCTTCTGTTAACAAAACTGGAAAAATGGATTAAATCTATCTTTTAATATAAATATTTTATAATAGAAAATTACGAAATAAATTGTATTTAATGAAAAGTTTGATGCTAAATAGATTAGGTTCAGAATATTTCAGTTCTGCTTTGAAATCAACATTTATATTTATCTAAAAACCTATTAAACTTCTAAGCCAATGAATAGAGATGATAATAAAATAATAAATTTGTTTTATTGCCACAAATCTGACCGAAAATAGAAATGGAATATTAAAATAGAATCTTTGAGATAGTTCTATGATAGAATGCATAATTTTGTTCACATTATCATGTTTTATTGTATTAATTATTGAAAAACCACACTTTAGTATCAAAATATATCCAAACAAATCCAAATAAATTAAGCTTCGACTGTCGATTGGCAATTCTCTTTGGGCAGCCAGCGACTTAAAATTCTAATGAATTCGAATCAGTTGAATGAGAAAAACTCTGCTCTTGCGTTGCTTGTGTTTATTTGCATTCTGATTATTTAAAATTGAGGTAAATTGAATCGAAATTCACGATGGTTTGCAATGCAAATTTGGTCACGTTTATGGCCAAAACTGGGGATCTTGTATTGGATGGAATAAATGGAGAAAAAAACGTGAAACTTTGACTTGATCTCGTCATCTGTCAGACCTTATCATTGATTTTCTGTACCCGTTTTCCATCATCCCGGAGTTTTAAGAAAGCCTGAAACCACGACGGGGTGCTGCTGCTTGCTTTCAGAGGTCCACACAGTGTGCAGAGGAGGAGGAGAGCTGCACAGACTCCATGAAGAGATTCAATTTGGTGTTTGTTTATGTTAAACTCTCTGGTCTCAACTTGTATTATTTTTCTTTCCATTCAATTTTCCCCTGGTTCTGTATTTTTCTTGTGTTTTTTGTTTCACTATTATTATTCTCGTGGCTTGGTCATCGTCTCTCCTCCTTGTTAACGATTGTAAAATATCACCTTTGGATCTTCTGTAGAGAAAGAGAGAGAAAAACGACGACGACGACGAGGAGGAGGAGGGAAGTGAGAAACATCAAAACAAGAAATGTAATAAATAACGAGGCCCAGCAGAGGGTCAGTCCAAGAACCGAAGAGAAGAGGAGGAGAGGCGTTGGAAGATGATTTCAATTGTGATTTTTGTGTCAGAAATAATGCGAGGGAAGGCCATTGAGGACCATTTCCCCCCTTTATCAAGGAAAGCAGATTCTCTTTAACGTTTCAATTCTTGTTTTATTTTTACCTGATTAAGTTTCACTTTGGATGCTGTATTCTGGTCTCTTCTTGTGTCGAACAACACAGAACATTTTGTTTTATTATTTCTCTCGTGTTTTCGTGTCGTGCACCTTTGCTCTGGCTCTTCTCTGCTGGGCCCCTCCGCCGCCGTTGATGGAGTGTTGGCAACCCAAAACAGTCCGACCGACTGCCTTCTCCACGCAATTAGCATCTCGTTACTCAAAATTGAATAATAATCGGTTTATGAGGAGCGATTCTGGTTGGAGTTGGAGGTTTAATGCAACATGGATTTTTGGGCTTATTTATTTATTACATGAAAGTATTGTTGGATTGGATTTGAATTTACATTTACACATTTAAAAGATGTACCTTTTTTATATTAATCTTCTTAGTTTATTTTCAATCTATAATTAATAAATAAATGTACATAGTTTCATGAAAAAACTAGTTGATAATAATCTGGTTTTTAAAAATTTATTACATAAAATTTGTTGAATCAAAAGTATGTCAAGGAAGTATTACAGTCTCATTTTTAGAATCAATTTTTTCATCAAATAAATGTTAATATAAATATTTTAAATTTTGAATAAGTAAACCAGTTATGTTATGTTGAGATGAACATTGAGCTCACAAACATACAAGGAACTCCTCTATAATCGATTATTGGTCTTACGACGTCGATTACCGACCTCCCTTCCTGGCCTGTCTTCCTCATTCGTCCACTGGTGGAAATTTTCCGGATCAAGGTTTGGTAGGGTGTTATAAAAGTCGCTTTGTTAGTAATGGTTTCAGTGGGTGAGTTTGAGGATAGTTTTAGGATTCTAGGCTCATGGGTTAGTGGGCCAGTGATTAATTATATTATATAATTTCCTTCATACAGCATAAATATTCAGAATTATGCTGTATGAAGGAAATTATATAATATAATTAATCACTGGCCCACTAACCCAAGAGCCTAGATTCCTAAAACTAGTAGTTAGTTATATAAAATAGTTATTCATATAATTACTCCTTTTTTCATTGCAATTTTAATTTCGTTCCGTTGCAATTTACAGAGTGGTCAGAGCGGCTCTTTACCTTTAAAATCCAAATTGCCCCGGAACAAAATGCCAATTGTAATGAAAAAAGGTGTAAATTAATAAGATTAGACACTATTAATCACTAGAGTTTTTTAAAGCCACAAGCGTAGCGAGTAATTTAAAGAAGGTCCGTAAGTTAAACAATGCTTATATACCGTGTTTTATTTAACATTTTTAGGCATATTAAAATAAATTAGCACAAACATTTTAAAAAATCATCGGTTTTATTAAATTTAAATTTAAAATTTTATATCACATTGTGTCCTGTTAATTGAAAAATTCGAAGATAATCTTTGGTGGATGTCATACTACAATAACACAGAAAAGCACTAGTGCTTTAAAGAGAATATTTGCACTATAAAACGGACTATTACCATAAACCGAAAAGTTAATCGGGTTATAGAAATTGTAGGTTAGCCACTAGTAGTTCAATAAATTGTTTTTATTCTGGTGTGACTTTCGTAACAAAAACTTATAAGAATATATAAAAGTTGGTTTTTTATTGAAATTTTCACTGTAAAAATGACTATTGAATTACCATAAATTACAAACGAAAATTTTGTCAAAAGATCACTTTAAAAATCCATTTTTCCCTACATTTTCATTTTATAGGTAATTTTTTAAAGGTAAATATCCGCTCGGATCAGTCTGTAAATTGCAATTGCAGAAAATCCCAATTGCAATGGAAAAGATGTAGTTCTATAAATTTTTTATTGATTTTGATAATGTTTTAGTATAAAATGCCTAAAGTTTTGTTTAAAACATGATCATTAAGCATTATTAAAAGTTTCTTCTTTAAAATGCTCCTTGAGCTTGTGATTTTAAATAATTTTTTCTGATTCTTATTAATCGAGTTTGTTTTAAAAATATTTATTTAAGTTTGAAATAAATCTAACATTTTTTTGCTTATATCAATTATATACATTTTTTAATCAATTGATTAGAAATTACTTAAGTTTTTTAAATAAAATTGGGTTTTAAAAAGAATTTTTTAATAAAAAAAGATTAAAAAAACTCGTTGATCTTATATTTATTAATTTGCCCCTAGAATTAAGTAATAATTTATTAACGACTTGTCTTATAATCGCAAAACTATAAATAACTCATCCTTAACCAACATCACACCACGAAAAGATCAAAACAACCGCGAATTAAATTTGTTCCCGAAATCTCCGTGTAAATATTTGTACATAATTATTTGAATTTCTTTCCACACCTATTATTCCTAAAAACCGGAAGCATAACCATTTATTGGGCTGGTTAAACAGCTAATATTTCCATTCAACGCAAAGAAAAATTAATAATAATCCAGGAATATTTTACGTAATATTTCGCTATAAATAATTTCGATTGGATTTCGCGGAAGAGAACATTAATTTACGATAAATTATTCAAATTGCAAAAAAAGCGGCAATAAAAAGTGGATGAAAATGTCACCGTATCTTATCGAAAGTAATTGGAAATGAATTGTTTTATCAATAAATTTGTCATTTTAAACGGATTATGTCAATTAATTTGAGTGAAACGGATTACAATTTAGCAGTTTTGCGGAATTAAAAAGATAACGCCAACATGGAGAGTCAGAATGAGTTTACGATTTGGTTTTTGTACGAATTTGGCAGCACCTGTCCAATCCGATGATGTCTTGGCCATGTTTTTATTGATTTCGTTCGTGTCTCTTGTTTTTGTTCAACAGCCAGCAAATTTGTCTGTGTTTTTTCTTGTCGTTTTTTTCTTCTTTCTCTGAACCTCTGGTGTGTTGAATTTTTGTTCCAATTGATTTGGTACCCGGCCCAAAACAACAACCTTGTTAAATTGGACACGGACCAGATTCTGGGCGAAGAGAACAGGGTAGAAGTGGAGAGCGGCTAAAGGTGAATGAAGGGAGAGAGGGAAGCATAATTGGAGGATTGCTGTGGAATGAAAGAACTCTGATTTGAAGCGTGTAATTATTTTCTTCATATTTTTTTCCTCTTGGAGATGATCAATTGGCCGATGAATGACAAGGCGATTGAACCCTTGTTGGGCAGTTTTCCGCAGGAACGCAAATGTAGGGTGTTCTTTTTGAATCTGGTGGTTTTGTTTGTTAATTATGTCTTTCAATATAAATCACATTTTGTTGCAATGGAAGGTTTCGCAAAACTGATTTAGTTTTATTGTAGTAAATTACTTGTTTATTTCAGTTTTAAAACTAAAGAATAGTTATTTTCGTTTCAAGACGCTTTCAGTTTCTGTTTTCAAGAAGGAAGTCTGTTTCCGCTAGGAGTCGAAGTCGACGACGCGAGCTTCCTTCGAGAAAACTGATTTAAACGTCGAGAAACGAATGTTATTTTTCCCAATTTTCGTTTGTAAAATAACACAAAAACTAATTAAAACTAATTAAATATTTATATGGGAAACATAACTTAGATACTCTGGGGACTTTTTGTAGTTATAAAAAATAGAAACATAACATTTAATGAAACATTTTGATGTTTCAGTCTCCAGACTAGAATAAGAAGAAGTCGAATGATAAGTTGTATTTGTGAATGAACTTGTATCTTTTAATTTTTATAGTACATTTTTCATGCCTGTATTCATTCAGTTTTTTAAGCCGTGATGATTATTATATTTCATTTAGAAAAGTTTCACTTTTTATTGAAGCATAAATTAATGAAAACCAGTACTTTTTATATCAAAATTGGGAAAATAGTATTTTCGTTTACAGGAATTGAAGAAAAGGTTCCAATCAGGGTCACAGTCAAAGATCGAAAAAACCCTTCCAGAAAACTAATTTAACAATCTTATATTAATTGTTATCATTTCAATTTTATTATAATAGTAATAACGCATTAAATCATGAAACAATTCGTGTTTGTTATACTCCTGACCATATAAAGAAATGTTTTGAGGAAGAAAAAACGTTAAAATATGGCAAATATTGAAAAAACTACACAATTTTAATAAGATTCAGTTGTGAATAGAAAATATGAAAGATTGTCATTAATGTTGGCAACAGGCAGTAAAACATTAACAGAATAAGATCAAACAATCAAACGAAAAGGACAGATATCCATGAAGTGTAGCATTTCCTTAAAATCTATTTTACTTTAGCTCACATTCATAAAGTACCAGAATCCCATTGATTATCTAAATCAAAGTCGCTCAACATTGAATAAGTCGACCGGATTTTACGTGACGTCATCAGCCAGGAGAAAAACTACATGAATCCATCTGGTTGGTGTTTTATATTGGTAAAATGAGAACTAGAAAGATGTATATTATTATTTAGATTCTATCTTGTACCGAATTGAATACTATTTTCTTAAAATTTCAATACTTTTTGACTGAATTTGTTTGAGAGAGTTTTTGCGATTTTTTTCGTATTTCGGCACAAAATAAGTGATATTCATCTGATTAAACACAAAAAATATTGTGTGAATTAGTTATTACACGTATTTAATCACTTTAAAAGTCTGTTGTTACAATATTGTCGCTAATTTTCTTGCATACAAAATCAAAACAATGAATGATAGCCGGCTGATGACGTTTTACTACTAATACCACCACAGATCCATACAACTTTATTGTTAATTAGCGTTGATCTAAACCAAATTGAAATGTACCAAAAAATAAATAACGAAATGCTAGTAATGGTATTACAGATTCGGTTTTGTACCTTTATAGTGAGAAAAATTCCTCGCCCAAAAGTTTATAATTATTTTATCTATTAAGTTAAGATTAAGTTCGAGGAAGGGAAAAGAGTTAATGAGAGGTAGGGAAACATAAAAAATGCTAGTAATTATACTACAGCTCAATATTTGTGTGCCCATTAAATAAAAATCTGTATCAGTAAATATTGACATTTTCCAAACAAAACAAAAAACCAACCCTTACCTAACTTACAGTCTAAATCTAATGTAACACTGATTTCCTCTTGTATACTGTACCTGACCTAAACTGCCGTAGTGTGCGGTTGCCGAATGGAAACTTGGGTACGTTCCATTAATAAAATTGTATAAATTGTTTCATGATTAATAAATGGTTTAACGAATATGTTCCTTTTAATTATTGTAAGGAACGTGAGAAGTTTTAACCTCAACCAACGGGTTTAGACTTTTCTTGACCTAGGGTTTTCTATGGTTTATTAGTCAATTAATATCACCTACACCGGACGTAAACGGATCCAGTCAATCCGTCCATTTTATTTATATTTTTTCCGCTATGACCTTATAATTCACTAGGAATATTTTTCGGAAATATTATTAAAGAATAAAGCATTGAAACTTATTATTGTTAATANGGTTTTCTATGGTTTATTAGTCAATTAATATCACCTACACCGGACGTAAACGGATCCAGTCAATCCGTCCATTTTATTTATATTTTTTCCGCTATGACCTTATAATTCACTAGGAATATTTTTCGGAAATATTATTAAAGAATAAAGCATTGAAACTTATTATTGTTAATAATTAAAATTGGGAAAGCAATTTTAAAATAATATTTTTATAACCAAAATGCATTAATTTATAATAAAATAATTCTAAATTAAAAAGGTACACCCTATAGTTATGTGCGGAATAGGGTTATTTTTCGCACCACTTTGTCGATCATTTCGCTAATGTTTTGCGAACACGAACAATTTTCAAGGCACTTTCAACACCCCATTTAGCATATTATCGACTGAGAATTATAATAATAATTCCCCCGTGTTTATTTATTATTGATTCCCGCTCTTCTTTGTCCGTTTTCCAGGACCGAGTTTGGTAGCCGCTTCAACCTTTTCTCCTGCGGCTTCTGGTGGCCCACCCCAGACCGTAGATGACGGCGCTGTGAATCTGATCTTCAACACGTACAACGACATCCAATGGGTGCGAATCAACGGATCGAATGCGGTTCTGCATTCGGACAAAATTGCCAAAGAATTGATCGAGGCGACGGCGATCGACTACTATTTCGAGAAGCAGTTGGTCTGTTGGGCGGACAGTGCCGAAGACAAGATCGAGTGCGTCTGGCTGAATGGGACGAAGCCGTACAAGAAGGAGGTGATGCTCGAGGGAAGGATCAAGGCGGAAGGCCTCGCCATAGACTGGTATACAGAGAAAATCTATTGGACGAATGGGGAGTCGAACAGGATTGAGTTGATTACCATTGAGGGAATGCACAGGAAAGTGCTCTTCTGGAGCGACTTGGATCAACCGAGGGGGATTGCGCTTATTCCGCATAGGAAGATGCTGGTAAGAATGACCACTGATTTATATTAATATTTTTGGTTTTATGATTATTAAAAGTTTTTCTGGAGTCTTTCATTTGTTCAAAGAAGACTGAAAAGATCATCTTGATTGAAATTATAATTTTTATCTGAAGTCTTTAATGACTTTTATTTAATATAATTCAGATTTCTTAAGACAAATTCAATATTACCTGTCTGTTCCAAAAATAAAATCGAATGACGTGGATTAAAATATTAATTATATTACTTTTAATACAGA
>JXOV01024819.1:0-15166 GCA_001014945.1 Clogmia albipunctata
CATGCCATTTTGTACATACTTCCCCTATGTATAAATACATAAGACTGCTCACTGGTGTGATGAACCATTGTGATTCCTTGAAATTATTGATGACCTTCACCGCCTCTTATTTACTTTTATGATGAATATGGATATAAATGGTTAATTATTACAATTTTTGCATTTTCGTATCGAAAGGTTAGCTTTTCGACATCGATTAAATTCCAAGGTGGGTCACTTTATTGCACTAGTGAAAAAAATAAAATTATAATATCTGAATAAACTTGTCTCAATGCGTAATTTTTGACGCTATTGAACACCTTGAACGATAAACTGCACAATTTTAATCCAGACTGTTGTAAGGGCAAATACTTGTAAGAGTAGAAGAATACTAATGTAAGAGAAATTGCTTTAAAAAAGGTTTGTCCTGTTCGAGTGTAAAATCTGTTTTTTAGCTTGGGAACGATCTAAATTCCACACTTGTTTTCTCGTTAGAAAACTGTAAATTTTACCATCTTTGCACGAATAACTTCTTTTATACCAATAGTTAATTTTCAATTAACTTACAGATCCTTGAATTTCGCCAAAGACAGTCGATCCTGATTTGTCGATGATGGCGTCCACTTCCTCGATGACGTCGAAGTAGGCCTCGTTGTTGGTGTACTTGACTCCAGTGCGACGCCATGGAATAGCCGAGAGCTGTCCGGAGGGAAGAGTTCCGCTGACGTTCGACTTTCCGGTCACGGAATTGGCGATTGTTCGCAAAATGTTTGGCGGTTTGATCAGTTCCTTCAGAATGTTACTCTCAGTCGCCAGAGGGAAGCCATTGTCCAGCATTTCGTCCAGCAGCTCGTAGACGACAACATAGTTCTCCTTTATTATCGATTCAGTGCACTCTTGGAAATAATCATCGAATGTATCCACACCTAAAAATAAATGGTTTTTTATATTAATGATTGGTTATCGTCCGTGTTTTATACAAAATTTTATGCAATTTTTGAACAAATTAACAGGAAAATCTAAAAATACCTCGGCTTAAGATTATTTCTAACAATTAGGACTTTAAAACTTACACCTGTGCAAGAACTCTATAACAAAGAGAGGAGGAAATTCCTGTTTGCAGGCTGCGACTAAATAAATTCCTCCTCTGTTGATGGAAATGAGATAAAAATGGGGAGTGAAAATCACTGGAGGAATGTCGTTGGGAGTCGCTCTCTGGGCATCCAAGAAATAGTCACAAACTGATCTGGAGACCACGGATCGCCAATGTTTCTCAAGAAAAACATCCCTAAAAAATTAAATAAAATATTAGATAAAATATAATAATATTTAATGCGTTTATTAAATAAAGAAATTCCAAAGCACAATAATTTAAACATTAGGCTCAAACCCCTAATTATTTAAATAAAAAAGAAAATAAAAATTGAAAAATTATTTCAAATTTCTAAATGTTAGTTCTTGTGGAGATATTTGGACATTTGTGAGGTTTGGAATCTTGTACAATATTTTTGTTATTTTCTCAGTGTAATTGCACTTAATAGAGACATCTTTCATCACGACAATATTACTCACCCACTAGAGTTTATAAGGAACAATGAATGAATCATTATTATCTATTTAATCTAGAGATATTTAAAAAAAATGTTGATCTGAAAAATGTCAACAAACTTGTACACATCACAATAATCCTAAAATTTCTACACTACTAGCTGCTTCAACTAGCTGCTTTTGTGTGCTTCTGAATCCCAGAGGTACGATCAGATGGATGCCTAAACGTAGTGACAACTTACTTTGTAAAAAGAGCGAATTTTGCGACAAATAAGTTTTCTAATTATTGTTTTAGTAATTAATTAATTAATAAAGAACAAATTAAAATTTGAAATCTAAAAATGAGTCAAATATTTATTTGAAAATGTCAAATTAAGGCTTTCTAACTAAATTTTTTTTCTTTTTATATCAAGTTTCTAATACATGTTGATAAGAAATAATTCAATAATTGTAGTACAAATTTGAAAATTTTCAAGAATACATAATTTAATTTAAATTCTGAATTTTAGTAGAATTAAAATTTGACATTTTCTACATTTAATCTGTCAGGTGCTTTTAAGATTTATAAGTACGATGTGAAAACCAAAACAAATCACTTTCTCGGTCTTTTTCTTCACAAAAACGAATTTAGTTAAATTAGAACGAATTGCTTTCATTATTGTGATTTTTCCGCGATGGGGAACAAGCAAGTGAAGCAGCACTTTGATACGGCCCAGAAGACGGGTGTGCTGAAGATCTCGCTGATGAGATTGCAGGAGTTTCCGTCGCCTTTGAAGACATTTCCGAACGTTTTGAAGACGTTGGACGTTTCCGAGAACAGATTCACGAATATTCCGCCCGATATTGCGAAATTCACGCTTCTGAAGCACCTGAACGTGAGCAGTAACAAGATCGAGGCCCTGGAGGACTCGATTGGGAGCCTGGTGAAGCTGGAAACGTTAAACGCAGCCAATAATTTCATTATTTTGATTTCGCCAAAACTGTCCAATTTGAGGCTGTTGAAGCAGATTCTGCTGAGCAACAACCAGATCAATGAGTTCCCAAAGATGTTCTGTGGCCTGGAGAAGCTAGATATTTTGGATTTATCTCGGAATAAGATCACAAATGTGCCCGATGAGGTGGAAAACTTGAAGGCCATCGAACTGAACTTGAACCAAAACCAAATCACAACGATTTCTGAGAAGCTAGCCGACTGCTCCCAGCTGAAGACCCTGCGGTTAGAGGAGAACTGCCTGCAGGTCACTGCGATTCCAGTGAGGATTCTCAAGGAGTCAATCATTTCAGTTCTGGCCATCGATGGCAATTTGTTCAGCTCGAAACAGTTCACAGAGCTGGACGGGTACGACGTGTACATGGAGCGGTACACAGCGGTTAAGAAGAAAATGTTCTAAAGAAAAGTCATTCGATTTATTTATAAATTAGGCTAATTTATTTTATTGTCAAATAAAGTCACTTTCATCAACGAAATCCGTTTTTAGCTAAATCCCGTAATCGTTCTTGTTGGGTCTTAAATTCAAATTGAAGCCGTGGTTATAGGATCCAGTGTTGTAATAGTTTCCAGTGGGAAAGTACGAGTCCTGGTAAACGCTGGCCGAAGCACTTTTTGGCTGAAAAATGGGAAATCCAATCGCGGGAGGGAAATTCAAGTCCATTTGCGAGGGGTGATGGACGGCTTCGGATTCGTGGTGCTTCAACAAAGAAATGGACGAGGGATTTCGACTGATCAATGGCACTATCGTTGTTCCAGTTGATGTGGATGACTGAGGATTCACAGGACGACTCGACGTTCTCTCGTTTCTTCGGAATTTCGCGCGACGGTTTTGAAACCAAACCTAAAATATTAACGGTTTTAATTAGTCATTTGGTTATTTCAATAATTTAATAAAAACTTTAATACTTTTATAAGAAATTAACCTGAGTGAACATTATTTGGTGAGCTAGTTATCTAACCATTTCTTTAATTTTTACAATAGTAAGTTGAATGTCCTATTTCATAATATTATTTTTTTGTTTTTAAAGCAACATCTTTTATCGGTCAATAAAATTGAAAATGGAAAGCAAACTTCTCTCCCCCCCCCCCTTTCAATTCAGATGCATAAATATTTGTAACATATGTATTATTTTCAATTATATCTTACAAATATTTATGTATCGTCGAATTGAATAAAAAGGGGAGAGAGAATTTTTCGATGAAATTTTAGTTTCCAAAAGTTATATTTTTAATTTTAAAATATTGGTTCTCGCTGATGGTCACAATGTAAACAGACCAACAGTTTTAACCTGATTTTCTTAGTATTGGTGAGTTTTAAGATCTTGATTTTGTTTTTATTTAATAACTTTTTTTATTAAAAATGTTTTTATTTTTAATTTTTGAAATATCTTTTAGAAATATGGGTAGATAATTTATTACATCGATTTCTATTCGATTCCTATTGCTTAAACGTGTAAAATTCAATTCTCAATTTTCAGCTTTGTCTGTGTGTTGGAATACAAGCTAATAAAAAGATGTTAAAAAATAAAATTTCCCTTTTACATTCTTCAAAAGAACACGTTGAGTCTCGACATCAACTAACGGGTTTTAGAATTATCAGTGTATTATTATTCAATTAATATAAAAATTTACTATATTTAAAAAAACATAATTTAGTACTTTACGTGTTTAAAAACTAATAATTTTTTATTAGTTAATTTGGCACAATAATTTAGAAATATTTCAATAAATATATAGTTAACCCTGTAATACCCGAATTTTCTATTGAATTGAGAAAATTACCATAGATAAAGATAATTTTTAGAGAAAAACAATTAAAAATGCTTCTCAAATTTACCTTTCAGGTCCTACGGACTTCTAATTTTCCCACCCAGACGCCTCCACCACAAAATTTACACTCAAAATAATTGAATTAGATTTATTATATATATAACATGTAAAATATATTGACGATTAAAAGAAAAATTAATTTTTCAACCAAATTTACCGCTTTGAAACATTTTTAATTTATTTAAGTGTGCTCTTATTTAAGCAATATCTTTACCTTAATTGACTTTTTTTTAAAAAAGAATTACAAATTTTTATGCAATTCTGTAGAACAGAAAGTGTGTAGGAGAAAATTATTTTTCATATTTCTACCAGGTTTCGTAACATATCGAACAATATTTAATTTATATTATACGAGTAATCGACGCATAATGGTTGTTTTATGAATTAATAATTGCGTTTGTGGGAAAGTCAATTTATCGGATATAAAATCAATAAATGGTGGTGTTTAACTTTTCATGGTACAAAATACAACTTTTAATAACTTGGATAATTGACAATCAATTTTAATATTAATATCAATAAATTTGATATGGATTTACATAATTACAAAAGTTTATACACAGGCTCACAATAAAATTCTGAAAAATACTTAAACTTATTATGTTACTATTTTTTATAATTTACCTGTACTCGGGCTTCTGAGAGTCCCACTTTTGTGGCTAATTCCTCTCGAACAAATGCATCTGGATAGTGGGTCCTTTCAAAGATTTTCTCTAAAGCTGTTAATTGTCCACTGGAGAAGGTGGTTCTATTTCTTCTGGGCTTCTTTATCTGATCACATTCCTTTGAGGGGCTCGAAAAATTGCACGGGTCTAGAAAGAAATTGTCATAGGTTATTTTTAAAATAATTTATACGAATACAAAATATAAAAAATCTATTAAAAATAGTTATTTATGTTAGGAATGTGTGAACTAAAGGATTTTTTATTATGAGTAATTTTTTTTACGAATAATAAAAAAAAACCAGTTCACACATGACTAACATACAGCTTTTTTTACAATTCAAATCACTAATTATTTTGCAAATCACAATTAAAAATTTAATATGAAACGTCAATTCTCAATCCATGGCTACTTCACTTGAAAATTTATCTTGAAATAGAAATTCAAAGCCACCTTGTTTGGGAATTTTACTATGGTTTTGACAATAAGAATTGATTCAAGCAACCAGAAAATGCTTAAAATGAAGTTGGCGGAAGCTATTGGAACATATTTAGTTATTAAATAATCTTTGAAATAATAAATAAATCGATAAATATGTGAAATATGATTAGTCTTTTGTCTTCCAAAACAGTGAAAAAAGTACTTTTTTTCACTCAAAGCAGTGAAAAAAGTACTTTTTTTCACTCCTTTTGTGAACTAGAATTTCACGTACTGAGATTGATAATAAAATGTCGCACTTCACAAACAGAATTGCAAAAAATTATTTATGTGTATTCAAGCAATATTTATTAACAGAAAATTAGAAAACTCATAAATAAATAACAATATAATTATGATAATTGAAAAACCATTAAAGTTTTTATGCATTTTTGTTGCTTAAAATTGATATTATGACACTCAAATTTGCTCTGTCAAAGTCGTTATTACAGCACAAGTGCTTTAAAGAATTCTTTAAAGAACACGGCAAAAATGGCCTATGTTGAATACGAAGTCAATATGCTGGACTGTTCTTTGGAGTCATAGCACAAGGAAATCTTTAGATGGATGATAATAAAACAGCTAGGTTAACCAGGGTTAGTAATATAAAATTTTTTCAACAGTGCTAAATGACTATAGCCTCAGATTTTTTCTCTTATGGATTTCTTCCTTTGGTACAGCTCACAGCTGTATGTATTATATACATTATATATAATGTTTTAAAATTTGTAATAAAAATATAAACGAAATCTGCAACTATACCTACATTGTAATGCGTAAAATATTATCTTAAAAACCTTATAACAAATAACGATAGCCATTTAAATTAATTAATATATTCATTATTGATAATTGAACTATACCACCTCTGATGAATTATTATAAAAGATATCAATTGTTGATATAAAAGTATGTCTGATATTGTAACTAAAATAATTTTGTTGTTTAAAATAAAATAAAAAATTAAAAAAAAGAAACATCATAAATAAATAACAATATTATTATGATAATTGAAAAACCATTAAAGATTTGTAAATAGTAGGACATCCGTCTAAATAAAGAACTATTTGTCGTCATCAGCTGGCCATAAATTCCCTGATACTTCACGACTGCTGCCGAAGAGATTGATGGTTAACCGCAAGTGCATTGCGGAGACGAAGAAGAAGAGACTCTCTCTGTGAGTTCCACCCTCATCACCATTGACAATTGCCTTTTTATTTGTTCAATTTAATGCTCAACAGCATCTCACAGGAGATTTGTATCACGATTGCAATTGTGTTTTTTACTTCATTTCATTCACCCTTTTTTGTGACAATATCCGACCATAAATCTTGCACTTGTGCTCCACATCATCATCAGAAGAGAAGAAGTGGAGGGAAGACAAACCTCTTGAGGGAATTGTTTTCAAATTATCGGGATTCCAAACAGTCGTCAAAGTGATCTTGTTTCAAATACTATATGATCCCTTAAAAAAGATCTTAGGAAAGGCCAAATGTGATCGTGTGTCGGGGAATTTGAAAAGGGAAGAGTGGACAAATTGCAGTTCTAGTTTTCGGATCGTTGAAAGCGTTTAAACACTCATTTGTCTTCATTATCGTTTCGGCGTGCAGAGATTTGCACGAGACCATAAATTGTCGCTGCTCCCGATCGCGATCCAGAACGAGATCGCTCGATCACATGATGTCGTCTCAATTACAATGTACTATTCATTATGCAACATGTGGAGGAATGAGAGTCTTGTCTCTCTAGAACTGCACCGAAAACAGCCAGATGTGCGACGGACAGGAACAAGACTGCAGAAAATTCACTCATTTTCTGGACGAATTCTAAAACTGTTGACGATCAACGTAGATCGTTAAATAATGTTAAATAATCCTCAAAATGCCACTTCAAAGGATTTGTCAGTCTCTGCTGGTGGAGAAGAATCTCCACTTGATACTTATGATCTTAATTACTATTCTCTGCCTCATTTACCGCATAATGATTTTGCAAACATTTTGGAGTCATGTTCTCTGATTTATTACTTTGACACTTTTCCACGCATCTTGCTTTTATGACACCGGTTTTCCTGTNGTGTCAGCTTCTCTTGACGGAAAGATTTTAATTACCTTCCTATTTTCATTGGATTTTTGTGGGAAAATGTTTTGCGCAAATTTGGTGTTATTTTTGCAATTTATTACTTTAACACTTTCTACGCCTCTCCATTTAAGAATATTGTTTTCCATTTCCGCCACATTTATTGTGCATAAAATTGAGCATTAGTAACATGAATTTTTATTATCACGAGCATGTATTCCAAAGATATCATTTATTGTTATGATGATTCCTTTTTTTTTAAATTTCCATAATTTTTTTTTATTTTAACAATATTAGAATTCTACCACTTATTTGTAATAATATTAGACGCGCGCCACATAGAAGAGCAGCAAGCTAAATTCATACAAAAAAGAACAGTTTGCTTTGTTCTTAACTCCGTTTTCAACTCTGTTTTAAACTAACTGCTTTAAATGTATTGTGTCTGGAAATTACCAAATTGAGACGCTCGCCATCTAGCATTAGTATTGGTTTTGTGTACAAATATAATTTTAATATTATTATTTCTTTATGTTGTCTTTCTACAGGGTTTAGCCCTATTGCCAAAAATTTTATGGAAACCAACGCTAATTAGCAATAAGGTTGAATGGATCTGTGGTTGTATTAGTAGTAAAACGTCATCAGCCGGCTATCATTGATTGTTTTGATTTTGTATGCTAGAAAATTAGCGATAATATTGTAACAGAAGACTTTAAGTGATTAAATACGTGTAGTTACTACTTCAGACAATAAGTTTTGGGTCTAATAATTTGAATATCATTTATATAACATTATATTCGCAAAAATTCTCTCACTCAATTCAAATAAAAAGTATTGAAATTTTAGGAAGATAGTGTTAAATTCGGTACAAGATAGAATCTAGATAACAATTTACATATGTTTAGTCTTTATTTTAACAATAAAAAAACAACAACCAGATTGATACATGTATTTTTCTTCCGGCTGTTGACGTCACATAAAATCCGAACTACTTATTCAAGGTTGAGCGGCTTTGATGAAAACATCGTAAATTATTTTAGTTTTAGAAAATGAAAAATTTAAATCATTCAGATTGGTTATTAGACGTGCCAGAGTCTCAAACTGTAGATAAAAATACAGGATATTGAATATAATTTTGTGCAATTCCGTATCGAAAAGTAGCCTTTTCTTCACGCAAATTGGTTCTGTAACGGTTTACATTTCTGCACGGAGTGCTGAAATAATTCAAAATTTACACGAAAACTTTCACCAATTTAACGAAATTACGAAATTGTTGTCATAACCATATCTATACAAATTGTTTTTAAAGTATTTTCCATTAAGAATTTCATTGTGAATTGTTGTTGCACAATTTGAAAAAACCGCTGTGTTTTACTTGTCATCAATTTAATGAAATTAAATATTATTGTCATAACAAGTTTATTATTTAAATATGAAAATGCCGTTGTGAATTATTGTTCCACAATTTGAAAAACCCCTGTGAACGGTTTTATTATTAATTATCGACTAACTGATTTTTTCCAGAATTACACAAAATTGCGTTCGATACACAAGTAAAATCGGTTATTACAGCACTTGTATCGAAATATAATATACTAATATCAATTACTTACCAAACTAAATAATTTTGAATTTTGATTTCAGAAATTTGTTTTAAAGAAAAAATGCTAAAACTTACGAATTTTTCAAACGACTTTTTAAGATACCAATCGAAAATGTGTTATTTTATATTGGCTTCCATTGTTTAAAATTATGAGATAATAGTTATTTATACAACAAGGTCGATAAGATAGGGCATTATTAAACACAAGGGTTGGTTTAAGCCACGATCGAAGCGAGTGCCTCAAAGAAGGCCCGAGTGTTTAATAATGCTTATCGACCGTGTTTTATACAAAATTTTATGCATTTTTAAATAAATTAACATAAAAATCTTAAAAATTCTTCGAATTTCTGTAAAAATACCTGGTGCGGCCTCTATGATAAACCACAAGTAAATGTAGTTCATGAGTTTTCCGACAGGTAGCTTATTTTTTTTTTAAATAACACACAGTTAAGTCACGCACTCTAAAACTGACGACCATGTAAATTTAATGAATTTCTTTTACGGAGGTCACACTTTAATAATAAAGAAAAAACACACTTGCTTAATGCATTCTTTAAAGCACTTGTGCTATAATAACGACTTTGACCACGTTTTACCAAATTTAATACAATTAACAGAATATAATGTAATGAATAAAAAGGAAATACTTAAGATCTAACTAAACACATACAATTCAAGAAAGTAACTGTTAAGCGAATTGAACGTTCGGTTTCAATTTTTCTATATTTCATGGAAATACTCGTAGATCACAATGTACTTTATCATTAATGTCAATTTGATAGCTCTAATCATTTAAAACACATTTAGAAACACTATTTAAGAACAACTTTACTTTTGTACATTTGATGGGAAAAAATCAAATTGATTTATAAATCATGGTCTTTTTACGATTTGTGTCTACATGTATTGAATAATGTATAACTAAACAGTGTACTTATGAGTGACCTTCAAAAGGAAGCATTGGATACAGGAATGTAGTTATAAAAATGTTTATTATTATTTATTTATGTACTCGTATACTACAAAATCCCACATTGTTACATGGGTTTAGTTTAAGACTCTACCGAAATACACAAACAGTTACCCCGGAAAGTATTCGATCTGTACTGCATTGCGCAAAAAAATTTTCGTACTATAATGCAGTTTAATATTCAAAATAAATTTGATATTAATTTTACCCTCGAATCAAGTCAAATTAGTACTTAACCTCAGCTTATAATCGATATTTCATTAAAAACAAAATAAATCTTATATATAAAATTCTCTTGTCACAGTGTTTGAGGCATTCGTTCTCAGAATCTACTGTACCGATTTTAATCAAATTTTGTGAGGAAATATGTTGGACCAGCAAAAGGTCTACAACAATTTTTTACACACCTAATTTTTTTATAACTTTTTTTTTTGTAAAAAGTGCAATTTTGGATAATATTATGATTAAGCACTATTAAAAAGATATGCAAAAAAATCATACCTATACGTAATAAGGGTAAGCTACCCCTAACTAAATTATTTTAAACAGTGCAATTTTTAAAGAAGTATATCTCCGAAATAGTCGAGCAAATTTTATTGAAATTTTGTAAGCATGTGGGGTTGACCAGCAAAAATGTCAAATCATAAAAAATGTAGTTAAAATTGTTAAGGGGATGCTACCCCAAATAAAGTATTTTGCACCAATGCGATGAATGAAGCCGAACTCCTCTGAAACGGCTTAACTGATTTTGATAAAATTTTGTGGGAATGTGGAGAGGGTTTGTCCTAATGTTGTAAGATATTTTGTTTACTCCTAATTGTTAAGGGTGAGTTACCCCAAATTTTTTGTTGTTTATATACAAAAAAAAATTACTTCCATACGTGTTAAGGGTGAGCCACCCCTATTTAAATTATTTAAACAATGCAATGTTTAAAGAAGTACTAAAATTATATAGATTTAATTCGAAATTATTACAGTAATTAAAACATAAGAATATTATAAAAATTTCAGAATTAAAATTGTTTTTTAAATGTTTTTTTATATGTTAAGGGCTAATCTTAATCAAATTCTTTTAAGTATTTCAATGTATTCGGTTCAACATACATTAATGAAATTTTGTGGACAATAGGAGGAGACCGGTTAAAATATAATGTCATATTTTCAAATTTTTAAAAAGAAATTTCATTACATCAGTCTTCTAGTTCATTCATAATAAGTGGTTGTTTTCTTTTTTTAATATTCAATTTACGTCATACCTACAGTGTTTTGATTCATTTCAAAGTACTGTTCATAAATTGTACACTATTTCAAGGTATAATATGTACATTTTAAACTTCATGTACTGATTTTATTACAACTCTGTTTAGAGGAACCTGCCATTTTCTCAAAGTAAAAATAACAAAAATCTCAAAGCGTTGCATAATTAGATTTTGATTAAAATATTTAATTCTCATTTCCAATGATTATTAGATGAAACACCTTTATTGAAATTTTTTGTCATTATTATTGCTTGGAATATAAAATATTGATTAACATTAGCTTTCTCGCTTGCTAAAAACTGAACAATTTCAATGCAATGTTGAAAATAGTCATTTACTCGGGCCTTTTTAAGGCACTCGCTACGCTTCACTTTTTATTCAATTTTATTATATTAACTTAATAAGTATATTAATAAGTAAATTACTTAACAATGTATTTAAAAAAAATTAGAAAAATAAATGTTCTTTGTTCTGGTGCAAGTTCAACTTCATTTAAATTCATTATTTAATTTTAAAGTTTTTTTCCTTTTGTATAATATAATAACAAATATTGTCCAATTAATGTAAACACATTTCTAATCGAAAACAGACCTTAATTTAGTACTAGGTTGTCCTCTTATTCTTAACTTCATATTTCGCGGAAAAATAGCTAATAAATATGCGAATTGTATAAAATTCTGTAAAAAACTAGTTGGAAAAACACATAATTAAACACTCGTATCTATTAGAAAACTCATTTCATTCGTTTTCTAGAACTCAACTCGAGTTTAATAATGGTTCACGTTGTTTAAATGACTATTAAAGTACAACAACACAATGTAATTTATTTTTGTATTTGTGCAATTAAATAATTCTAATTATTTGGACCAAATAAGTTAAATAATCAATTTGACGATCAGCTGTAAAGATCAATAGTCAAAACTGGATTGATAACATGAAGCTCAATATTAAAAAAAAATAATTTTATTTTATAAAGTTTATTAATTTAAATTTTTTTTTGTTTTTTTAATCGTAATAAATTTGTTTGGGTTTTATTTTAAAGTACTTTTTCTATTGTATTAAAATAATGTAGATACTTTTAATTGAAAAAAAGAATAAATAAAAAACCATAACATGAAGGAATTTATCAGCTCAATTGTATGTTTTTCATTTAATGGGAACTATGGAGTATGGACCGCCGAACAAGTCGTTTTCCAAGTGTTTTCCCTGACATTTATGATCCATTTAATCAGCCCGGCATAATTTCTTGATTTATTGTCAACATTGGAATCCGTCGGGATGCGTAAAGAGCTCCCAGCCACTTTACTGCCGACTTTTCCGAGAATTTCCACCCCGATAATTGGCTAATGGGAACGAAATAGGCAAAGTGACAACGAAATGGAAAATTGAAAAGATATTAAGTGATTTTCGGAATTGTCGTAAACGTTAATTGAATGTTTTACAAATTTTATGTCAAGTTACCTGTTGACTATAAATTATTTTTTAGTATTGACCTGGCTTTATGGCCTCAAAAATAGTTTAATTGATTTAAACACGATAAAAATTAGGACGATTTCATGATTTGTTATAAATTCATCGTTCTTAAAGTATCAGAAACCGTTCTAAAGTCAAATGTCGGTTATGAAGCTATGAAAGAATTTAGTTAAAAAATAAGTTAATAAGTTTTTAAAAACATTCCAAAAATATCAAGTTTTATAACAACTTTAGCGATTGAATATTTAACCAATTTCAGTTTTAACTAAATGTTCTCTAATTCAGAAGTCATTTCATTGAATTTAACCATCAATATCTTCAGTTGTTTCTATAATTTGAAGAAAAAAAACACTTAATGCAATTCCATATGGAAAAGTAGACTTATCTTAACGCAAATCGGATCCGTAACGGTTAATTTTTCTGCACGGAGTGCTGAAATAATTAGAAATTTACACGCAAATTGTCACCAATTTCATGAAATTACACATTTTTGTCAAACAATATCGTAGTGAGTATTCCCATCTTACTCTGTGTCTTACTTATTCCAAAATTTGCAACAAAAAAACGCGGCGAACGGTTTTTATTTTTAATCATCGATTAACTGGTATTTTTTCAGAACTACACAAAATTGCGTTCAATACACATGTGAAATCGGTTATTACAACACTTGTATCAAAATTTACTATTTTTGTACTTTCGTATCGAAAAGTTAGCTTTTCGACATCGATTTGATTTTCATAATGCGTCGCTTTTTCGCGTTAGTGAAAATTTTAAATTTTTATTTCACTAGGGCGAAAAAAGTCATAAATATTTGAATAAATTTAATTTAAAATGACCCATTTTGAAAAAAAAAAACTGTTTATTTTTAAATCCATTTTTAAACAGTAAAACAAACGTAGATACTGTTGTAACGGCCAAATATTTAGTGGTGATTTGATGAGAAGTTTTGAAGAAGGTGCAAAAATAATTTTTGTCCTGCTCGGGTGTAATATCCATTTATTAACTCGGAAACGATGAAAAACTCGCCTAATGGCTCGTATTTCACACTCGTTGCTTCGTTAAAAGACAGTTCATTTTACACCCTTGTAGCACAAATGACTATTGTATTTGGATTAAGAGATTCACTGAGAGTTAAAGTGTTTAAAAAGTTGTTGCATAACAAAAATAATAAAATATCAATTTTTTATAAGCTTTATTCATGTTTCTGAATTAAAAGTGCTATAACTCATATTTTTTATTTGAAATGTAGCTAATCAATTTAAAATTAAGAAACACACTTACGTANTTTGGATTAAGAGATTCACTGAGAGTTAAAGTGTTTAAAAAGTTGTTGCATAACAAAAATAATAAAATATCAATTTTTTATAAGCTTTATTCATGTTTCTGAATTAAAAGTGCTATAACTCATATTTTTTATTTGAAATGTAGCTAATCAATTTAAAATTAAGAAACACACTTACGTATAGTTTATCGATTATAATGTAAATAAAAAACCACAAATTTAATTGGTTTCGATCCATTTGTAAAATAAACTTAATCAGCCTAATATACTTAATAAATGACCAATATATGTAATTGTGGACACTTTCAATGAATCCCTTTACCCATTTACAAAAGGATTTGTTTCAAATTAAGGATAGAACTGGACATATTGGTGGTTAAATTTAATGAAATTAATGTACTCAAATACGAGTGTATATTCTTAACTGATCAGAGAGATTTCAAAATTAAACAAATAATAAAGAAAGCAATCCACGTTTACTAAATATTTTTAAAAAACAATCCAGAATTTGAAAAATACAAAAATACAAATATAATAGATAAAATTTAATATCAACCTATTTATTATTTCCTAACATAAAAACACTAAATGATTTTAATTTTAGCAGATCACACAATTTTGTGTCGTAAGATTCATCATAAATGGAATTATTTATTTATATCATTAATAAATTGGATTTACTAATGGTTTTATTAAAATGGGCTAAATTGTGTAAATGTAGTATGTAGAATATACAATCAATTAATTTTGGCACCTTTGGTACTTAAAATTTTTCTTGACTACGACGTTATGAAGTTGGCTTCTATAGTATGTACAAATAGTGAGGCACTTCCAACATGGAATTGGGAAAAAAATTATGTAAATGTTCCAATGTTATGTACAATTTTAATATAAAAAAAATAGGCTATATAGAATTCTATGTTATTATCATTATAGATAAAATTTAAATAAACATCATTTAAACAAAAGTTATTGAAAAGGGAAGACAAATATTATAGTTATTTAAACAACGTGTAGG
>JXOV01024825.1:0-43860 GCA_001014945.1 Clogmia albipunctata
GCGCGCTACCAACTCGACCACAGAGGCTTGATATTGCATTTATTTAAGTATAATTTACTAGTTCAATTTTTATTATACATTCTGTTCTAAAATATTTATTTATACTTGCAATCCGTTTTTAAAGGATTGCAAATATTAATAAATATTTTAGAACAGAACTTATTATAAAATTCTCAACTATTCAGGTTACATGAAAAAATTAGTAAAGTTAATGAAATGCATAAGATTATCATTGTTTCTGAAAGAAAAAACGCTAAAATAGTTCTAAATTAATTATATCTTATGTTGATATTCGATTTTGAGATTTGATAAAGAAAGGTAGTTGGTTATCATAAGAATAGTTTTAAAAATAAAAAAATTTAATTAATGTCCCAATTTGGTCGACATTCCTGGTTCACTACTCTAATTAAAGACGATTTTTACATTTTTCAACATATGTATATATATTTTAACGGTTGATATACATTTATGATAGTATTGCCTTATTAAGATAGTACTTACTATAGGTAAAATTATGAACATTTTTAATCGAAAACGTATAACTTTCCAAAATATAGAGGTGATCCTACATAAGATTATTCATTACACATCCTTTTGTCTACTACCTCTTTGAAGGGCATTGGTTCGAATCAGGGGCGGGTAGAATTGATTGGATCATTTTTCAACCAGTCTAGTTGCTATTAATTGAATAATAATTCACTGGAAAACATAGTCAATGAAAAGTTCCGTTGGTTGAAGTTAAGACTCCCAATGTTACTTATAGGAATCAAAAAGGATTTTTTGGGGAGTAAATAACTTTCTTATTAAAAAGAATACTGTGCGCCTCTGTGTCCTAGCGGTTAGCACCCTAGACATCCTCCTCGAGGTCGTGTGATCAAATCCCGGGCGGATATTTTTCTAGCGTGAAAAAGTTTCCATTCCAATGATATTGCAAAATAATATTCATAGCGAATTATGAATAAGTAATGGCGCAAATAAATAAATAAAGTGGTCGGATTGACTGGATCCGTTTACAACTGGTCTAAGTGCTATTAATAAACTAATAATACACTGAAAACAAATAGTCACGAGAAGTTTAACAACCGTTGGTTGAGGTTGAGACTACCCCAAATTTCGTACTGGAATGTAGTGCAAAATTATTATTATTGATTTTTTTTTTACTATTTTAAGTTAATAACTAAAACGATTCGATAATTCTAGTTAGATATGATTAAGAATTATTGACATTATTTCTATTCTCGTTTAATCAGTAGTGAATGGATTATAATTTAACACAGTAACATATGAAGTAAATAGTTCAGAAATAAATACACTGCGTTTCATCCTTTTACGACAGGGGTCTGCGATTAAATTTTAGTTAATATCTAGGAGTGTATCAATCTGATTTCAATTTTCATTATATCTTGTTGGCGTATTGGGAGAAAATAAGATACCTGTCGTAAAAGGATGAAACGATATTTTTGTATGTGAAAAATCCGCACGCCTTTTTTAATTATTTGCAACATTATAGTCAAAACGATGGCCAATGATAGGACCATTCTTCGTACAAAAAAAAGTTGAAATCAGATTGATACACTCCGAGATATTAACTAAAATTTAATCAAAGACCCCTGTCGTAAAAGGATGAAACGCAGTGTATATATGAAATTTAATAACAAAAAGTTATCTTTTACCTAGTTTTAAGAATAATAATGTATCGCTTTTCCACTACTGAAAAAAGACATTCACACACTGTAAATAAGTTTGATTCAATTTCCAAATTTAGGAGAAATTTTTTTATTCAAAAGTGAACCATCATTATTTTTTAAATCTATTTTTGGTGTATTTTGACAGAGTGGTAAATAAATAAATATAATTTAAAATAAATATTCTTTTTCTGAAGAGATAATTAACTAAATACGTTATCTAGTATTTTTTACGAAATTACTTAAAAGTTTTAAACCAAAATTTTAATTGAGTTTCCTCCCAATTTGGTAAAATTAAACACGAAATAAAAATACCAAAATAAGATTATTTAAAATTGTCTCCCTAATTTCTCTACTAATTTACTAAACTATTTTTAGAATTGAAATATATAGTATATTTTAAATTTATTTAAAAAATTAATTAGAGTTACCCAGAAGATTTTCGATTTCATTTTATTCTATATTATATAAGAGTGAAATAAAACACAAGATTTATGTCTTTATGACAGGATGATGATCGGTTAATTAGGATCGATCTCAAACCAAATAGTGCACCAAAGGTTGAACAGCTTCCAATTTGAATCCCAAACAGATATGATAAATTGGGTTTTAAAATGTGAATTCGGCGGTTCTTTTGGAATGGTTGGGTGCCAAAGTCAGCGAACTGTGTAAAGCCGAACTGGCTGCTAGTAAACCTGAAATAAGCCACATTAGCAGCAGCACACAGAATAAATCCATTCGAATTGAGAATGGAAGTTTTGCTTTTCCATTAGCACCAATAATAACCGAAGCTATAATTTCTCAACTTTTAATGCCATGTTTGTAGCATTAATGTAAACGAATAAAAAATCAAAACTCTAATTATTCGGTAGTCAAAATAAGAATTATGAATCGACTTTTATAGCCACAATTATTGAGTTTGTGTACATAACTAAATAAATATGTACAACTCCAGACAACCGATTAAATGTCCGGTTTACAATTTAATTTGAATCAATTTGTCCGGGGCCCTCAGCTCTGTTCTCTGTCGCCATAAACTCTCCCATCTCTCAGGTGATGCTGGGAAGAAGATGTCTGCTGGGAAAACGCTATTTAATTGGATGATTTGGACTTCTTAATAAAGTCAACGGAGTGTTATTTTTATGCGGTATAACAACGAATTGCAAATAAAATCAGAGATAAATTTATTTTGCAAGAGGTTTTTTTTTGTCCTTCGGAATATGTCCTATAATACCGCCATTCAGCTCAGAAATGGGAGTGAGTAGATGGTCTGTCGTCGCCGTCTGAATGGCACCGTCCAGCTAAAGGGAAAAAACAGTAACAATGGGTACGTTATTTATTATTGGATTTGATCGATTGAGTGAGATTGTGGCTACTTATTTCCTAAAATCCACATCTTTTCTTACAAAATGTACACACTCACACACTATTTTTAATAAAGACATAACCAAATGATGACTCGTCATATCACCATGGAAATAACCAGCCTCCTCTCAGTCCATCGCTGCCACTTGATCGCAATGATGTGAACTCGGAAACCGTACTTACTTACCCGTATTTGCTTAGTCACAGCCATGTCAAAGAATATCCTCAGACCTGAACATATAGCATGGCTGCAAGTGTTTGATTTCTTAGCTTTAGAAATACAGGATAATCTCTTGAAATCGATTTTAATATTTCATTTTGAGATTATTCAAATAAAAATGAGTAATTAAACTTTTTAATTGATTAATTTATTTTATTATAATAACTATTATTATTAATTATTTATTATAAAATTATATAATATAGATATTAAATAATTTTCTTGATGTAAATTCATAAATCCAACTATTAAGTTTAAATTAAAGTTTGACAAGCCATCTTATTATTTGAAATAATATATTGTAACTTTACTGTATATTCTATAACTTAAAAAAAGTAAGAGAAAGGTGTTACTTAGTGGGATAAGGTAAATAATGGCTGTTGGAAAATGGTTCCAATTACACTGAATTGTGAGATGTGTCTCCTGATGAAAAGTTGAGTTCATTTCACATCCTTCTTCTTCGAGTTGAAAAGGATGCTGTTGAGATGAGGTTCCTTTTATTCTTCGGAATTGTAAGGTGGAGAGGGCTGTGATGCAGACATATTGAAAGAGTCAAGTTAGCTATACGGAAACCCCATAGGAATATTGTCATTAACAATAATGACTTTTGATTCTTCGCAGACATTGTTTTGAGAATGTATGGACTTGTGTATTTTACTCTGTTTTTTTGTTTGCAGGCAGTCAGTCAGTCAGTGTAAAAGCCTACGAAGGCAAAAAAGTGGTAGTCGCCATAACAATACACGGATCCGAACATTTATTAAAATGACATTACAAGAATCAAAGTACCCGAAGTTTTAGGTACAAAAATCGATAAAACTTTTCCCATGACTGGATAAATGGTGTTCGAGATGCTTATCGAGTCATGTGTGAATTTTTGGGTATTTCAAATTTATCTAAGTTATGTATTTCATCGCTTTTTAATCTCAATATTTTAATGTTGCGTAGTGTTAATTGGATAAACCCGTTTTTTTTAAACTTTGTCAAAGCACTTCTTGGAGACCTGTCTACTAAGCAGGAAGTGGACTTAGCTACAGAATTTGTTTTTGGAAATCATATAAAATATTCATATGTCCATTAAATCGCTTCAATTGTGAGACTACTAAACGCTAAGCAGGTGATTCTAATGAAATGGGTATTATTTACAAGTTTATTTGCACACTCTATGGAATTGAACTGTGATGTTCGTCAGAAAATATTATTATTACTATTTTTCATGAATTAATAATTAATTGTATATTCTTGGAACAGTAAAGTTGACTGATTTCGTGGAATTTGATGAAAATTTGCATTAAATTTATTTGAATTGAGCAAAAATTTCAACTGTCCCTTGTCTTTGTGGAAGAAAATTGAGCCAAGACAGGTGGAGAGAAGAGGATGAGTGAAATCCGTGAATGGGGTTGGATTAATTGTCTTTAAATACACGGTCTAGGAGAGTTGAGAAGGCTAAAGGTTCCCAGAATAGAAAAGCGGTAGAATTTTCGGTATCAAAGGGGAGCTCAAGGTGTTCCAATCCAATCACCGGTACTACACACCACCAGGAGAATCATAAATATTCAAGGAAGGTGTTACACACCCACCACGACAGAGCCGAAAGGGTCAGAGAGATATAGAGACGTCGACGTGGGGAAAAAATGGTCCGATTGTTAAATATTCAGAGAGAATACGAGAAAAAATCGGAAGGCGGATATTTTGAATTCTAAATAAAAACGAAAATTCGGTCTAATGAATGGGAGTACAGGTGTTGTAAGCTGTTGGGGAGAACTGGAAAGAAGGGGGACTGTCTCAGTCTGAAAATGTTGGCCGACCCTGATGGATTTGGCGCCGATTGTATTAATTAATTTGAAATTTACTTTCGTACATAATAAAATGATGAATTTTGCTTTTTGTCGGTGGCGTCGTTCTTCTCCAGTTTGACTGCCTCTCCTCCAGCAGCAGTCACAATGAAAATGTGGTCATCATCGAGAGCCGACTCTCGGCCACTATCATTCCATAGAATACGAAAAGAAGAAGCTGAATTAAGAGGAATTCCCAAGTAAATATTACAAGTGGCTGTGTGACTGTCCTTTATTTTGACCAGCTCTTTTCTTCGTCTCTCTTTTTTTATTTTGTTATTATTTTGCAAACATTTCCACGGAGATTAACCACTTGGTCAAGAGCGTCAAGAGGATTATTTTGGGTGCATTGTTGTGTATTGTGTAGTGGCGCCACTTTCTCCCACCATCTATCCATCAGCAGCACAGCCCAGAGAGAAACCAAATTGAAGATGAAGAGACTGGAATACGTAGAAATGGACCCACATTTAAGCGCCAAAATAATTAGCAACACAGCGAAGTGCTGATGGGAAATTGGGGCTCGACAGATGAAAGAAGACTGCCGCACAGCCGTCTTCCTCCTTACCCACACAATTGTTGTTGCTGCAGTTGGTCCAAGTCAGCAAGAGTTAAAGAAAACCGCACAGTTGTAAAAACAAATATAATCATAATAAGAACACAGCCGAGATGCTGATGATGAACACAAATGACCATTAAAAATCGCAATAAATTAATAAATATTGAAAACTATCGACACACCGGACTGGTCCAAGACAATAATGTGATTTTATTGACTTTTTCAAGAAATCCTATTATGACTCTCGTAAAATAATTACCTTTTGTTGGCCTTTTTATGGCATATGTATATCTTTATTTAATGCTGGATTTATTTGATGTTGTTGTGTAACAAGGTCCCGGGTTTGAGGTTTAGAAGAGATACCTCATAAAGTCATCCCAAGAAGCGATTCGATGCTTTCTGATTGCTGTTAATTGGAGCTGAGCTGGTGCACCACTTTCGTCATTTGCTTCTAACAAGGACATTACCTCGTGCACAGAAATCCCTAAGTTTACCATCGAAAAGAAAATGATATAAAAAATAATCCACAGTTGCAAATTACTAGTCCATTCCAATGAATCGTGATGGATCTGTGTGACAAAAACTACTTCTGGGATTGCGTGCAAACAGCCCGGGCCCTGGGAACTGGTTTCTGATCAAATTATAAAATTTTGGTTTCGTTCAACCGGCATCAAGCAGTTGTTGTTGCCGCTGGTGCTGCTGCTGTTGGCCAGGCACAAGTTAAAAAACAAAAGTTTCTATTATAAAATTTGTACAAAATATCATAAAACTGAAAACTACGTTCGCTGGTCGGATGTTTCGTTCGGTTAGACTTGGTTTTTGGTGGTTACACAGAGGAGAGATAATACAAAAAATGGACATGTTGTTTTATATAGCTGGTGTGGTTGTACCATCGGTCTCTGGAATCACAATCCACCTCAACAGAGCCGAATGAAGAAGAAAAAAACGGAAAAATTTTGTAACCAAATAACAACAAAATTTCGTTAACACGCAATCGGCGGAAGTAGCTCCACAAAAACGACCCAAACCCGAATGAAACTATTGCTGAACACAGAAACTCTGGGATGTGTGTATACAACAGGCTGGGTTTGACGAAAATGATGGACTCGTTTCAAGATACACATTAGAATATGCCAATGTTTTCACTTTTGCGGTCTAATTTTGTGGAAAAATGAACTTCATTCACTCCGTTGTTTTAATTGGTTTGAATAATAGTATTTCGAATCAACGAATGAATTCACCCTCGTAAGTTTAGTACGCTACATACAATTGCTTGGTCGTGGGGTTTATTTTCAATTTATTTAAATATTCTTTATATTCCGATGAAAGTAGCTTTCCACAAAGACTTTATTCTTTTAATTAGATTTTATGTTATAATAATAGCTATTTATGCTACAGGTATGTAAAATCAGTTGTAAGAAAACGATCGAGTAAATCCAGTCATAGGCTAATTTTGGTTTCTGAATTAGAAACGGACTTTCGAGCAAGGCTTAAACAAGTTTTGTAATCCACTTCAAAATAGGTAAGAAATTGAATTTCAAAACATTTGACCTAATCTCGGTCACACGGACCAATAAAGTGTCACAATTGTACAAGAAATGAATCCCTAACTTATACATTAAGTCAAATTTGTTTCTCGATTACGGACTTTTTTCCAATTTCTGTTTTTTATCACTATTGAAAAAAAAGTTAACTTTTCGATGGATCTGCAAAAAATATTTTTTGCAATTCCGTTTGTAAAGTGCCACATTTTTTCATCAATCTTAGTACTTGAAATTCTAGTACTTTTTTCACTGTTTTGAAAATCAAAAGACTAATCATATTTCACATATTTATTTATTATAACAAACATTATTAACTAACTTAATATGTTCTAATAGCTTCCGCCAACTTCATTTTTAGCAAAATTTATCGTTTAACCCTAAAAACTGAACTTGAAATGAGTAAAAATGGGTTAAATATGAATTGCTTGTTTCACTTAATTTTTAAGTATATTTACATGTTTGACCCCAATTTTGGAGAATCGTCAGTTAATCCATCTTATTTTGAAACAGTAATAAGATTGAATTTTTCCGTATATTTAGTTAAATTTTTTTGTGAGATCATTTGACACAAAGACTTTTTCACTGAACAAGTATTATCCTGGTTTGAATCAATTATTAGTGTCAAAACCATAGTAAAATTCCCAAACAAGGTGCCTTTGATTATCTATTTCAAGATGAAGAAGTAGCCACGAATTAAGAATTAACGTTTGATAACAAACTTTTAATTGAGATTTGCAAAATAATTAGTGATTGAATTGCAAAAAAGCTGTATGTTAGTCATGTGTGAACTGGTTTTTCTATTATTCGTAAAATTACGTAAAAATTCGTAAAAAAATACTCAAAATAAAAAAAATCTTTCATTTCACACATTTCTAACATAAATAACTATTTTGAATTATGGATCTAACTATGGTTGCATAATCAAATCTCTTGTTATATAGTGATTTAATGTAATGGAGTTCAATATACATTAAATCGTGTAAAAAATTAGTTGTTCTTTATATTATAAAATATTGTTGTTTGCAATTCAACTTAATAATAACTTATAATGACGTTTAAAGCTTAAGATAGTAGTTTTCAAATAAATGTTTGGATATGTGGATGAAATAATAATCAAGTCACAGCATCTGTTGAAAAACACGAAAACTTATTTGTACACATATTATTTACAGAATTAGTTGAACTATACTAGATTAGATAATTTAATAAATAGTCATTTGTTCAATTTAGTGGCAAAAATTATTCCTGATTTTTGACATTTTGAGAAATTTGTTCGTAGAAAATGACTATCATTCACATTCAATTTTAATTTTATATGTGAAAAAGAGTAACAAATTAAAAGGAAAAATAGTTATTTGTCTGTTACAAGGGTGTAAGATTTGCCCATTCTTTAATCAGGAAATCAAATCTGAAAGTAAGATGAAACAAATAAAAATTATAGAAAATAAATATTGTTAATCAAATATCTATCCCAATTAATTAATAATGACAGAACTGTATCAATCGAACAATGGTCCATAGTCCGGAGATAGTGGCTCAGAATTACCGTGTTTGGTGGGTCGTTATTTTATTGTCTTCCCGATTCTATTCTAAAGCGCCCAACAACAGCAGCCGCACCAACAACAATACATCACGATAATAAATTTATTGGATAAAGTGCCGCTCTCAATGGGGCGCCTAAATGAGCCGTGGAGCCTGGGCCGGCAAATATTGATGATACTCTCTCGGCGTATGATGAGGTTAGAGGTGGTTCATCCGGTAAATAAAATCACTATTAATAATTTTTCGGTGGACGGACGCGAAAAGAGGTATATGGTGATGGGCCAAGCTAAGCCAGGCAAAGGCCGTATAGTAATCTAGTGAGGCAGAGCAGCGTGTATTTCTTTTGATGATGATGGTCGGACCGGGACGGGACGGGTTCGGAGAGTCTTTTCATTAGTTGATTTATTAGGCTCAATATTTGAGTTGGATGTTTCCCCGTTTGTGAACATTATGTCTTGTTCGTGGCAATAAAATTTGTTCGTGTTGAAATATGATTTTGTTCTGGGTCGTCCGTCCAAAGACGTTTCCGTGCTGTGGTCTTTTCTTTCGGCCTGGGACGGCCGCGCGGATCGGATAATAAATGAGGAAGTCATTTCTTTTGTTCTTTGATGTGAATTTGCCCGGTTTCATTCATCAACTTTTACTACTGAATTACTTTTGAATGTTCAAATATTAAGGAAATTGTCAAAGGTCAGTTGAGACTAATTATAATTTATTCTTGTATCAAATCACACAATTGTTTATGTACATCAAGTAATTCTCGCAATTAATATGCAATTTATCAAATTAAATTAGCTTCCCAATTCTTATCATTAGGTTAGAGAAATCAACAATAGAGTCTCGTTTTAGTCTAAAATGTGACTATTATTCTATGTAACTATAACCAGGTTAAATTAAGATTAAACTGAAAGGGATCAAAAGGAAACTTGTTTTATTCGCAAATTCATCAGATTATAATTTTAACTGATTATTGGTATGATTTTTGACCGAATTTTTACCATTTTTTAAAAGCGATTGATTGAGATTTGGTTTTACTCCACCCATAATTTACTTATGGGCGGTGTTAAAATATGCTCCTCCTATTGTTGCACAGAAGAGAACATAATAATAATAAAAAAAATAAAACAACCTTAAAATAAAATATTTTGAATATTTTGTAATATTATAAAAATTTAAAATTATAAAATTCATTTGAAAAAAAAACCAAAATTTATTGTAAGAATTTACTGAGAATAAATAGAAAATTAGTAGTAAACCGTAAATCAACTATTGTAGTTGGCTTAATTTGGATGTAATATTTAAGGATGAATCAAATTCATAAATATAGATTTTGCCTGATATTTTCATATTAACAATTTGGCAAATACTCCTTGACAAATTGTACAAAATAAAGAATAAAATAAAAATGTTCGCTCTCTTGCCTTTGGCTTGGGAGTGTCGTCATTATTATTATTATCTTCGCTACCTATGAGCTGTTCTTCGTTGTTGGTGATTTGGTGTGTTGGGGGGGAAACAAATGATTTTGTGAGTAGCAGCCGAAGCGAAAGCATCGATTATTGTGCGGTTCGTGAATTCTTGATTTTTCTCTAGTCCGAGCATTTTTGTTGCTTTATTAAATAGTTATTCACGCACTACACTTGTTTCAAGCTCGGTTATCGCAAGTCGGGATTAAATTAAGTGCTGCTGATAATATTTCACACACAACAGTGAGGGCGAAAATTAAGAAAGTGTCGTGAGCGCGCGCGTGTGTTTTCCTGAAAGTGTATTGTGTGTGCAAAATTAAGGATACCTCGTCAATTATTTGGTGATGCAATCACTTGAGGTGGTTAAGTCCTGAATAACTGTCATTAAATCAATTACCATTATCTGTAATTAAAGCGAATGGCCCAATCCAAAACACATACACACACTATTATTGTACAACAAACAAGACGACGACTAGAGGACTCCACATGAAATCAAAGAAGTGATTTTAATAATTGAATGTTGGCTAAACTTTTCCCGGATTCTACTAGCCTTAAATTTTATATCAATGAAGGTTAATAGTGGATGGTGGTCGTGTTTGAGTGCGTTGTTGTCGTGGCACGGAGTCCAAAATCGATCCAGTGCGTCCTGATTAAGACATTTTCCAGCAATTGCTCCGATGTGTGCGCGCGTGTTTCTATTACAATCCCTGTAAATAATTTATATAGCCAAGTTTCGAGTTTATATTAATAATCTATGACCAAAAAAGTTCCTGTAGACATAATGAAATAAAGTTATACAAGTGATTTCGGAAGTGAAACCCATGACAAAAGGCGAATAGAGGGACTAAATAAAGTCATTCAATCAAACACGTAAAGAAATCATTGTTTAATCAAGAGTGAAATTTCTTAAACTAATTAATATTATAGCCGACGGTATTTTGATATTCAAGGATCGCGAATAATCCCTTAATAAACAAGTGTCAATAGTAGTTGCTCTAATTTCACGAGTGTTTGTGGGGAAGAAAAGTAATAAAATAATAAAAGAGAAATAGGCAGTTGTTCAAGCAGAGATATTATGTCAGTGAATATTATGTGAAATGTTAGATAAAGAATAATAAATTTACAATTTTATGGCCTCTAGATAGTGTTAAATACATTAAGTTTGATTATATTAAAACGTACCACCGGCGTCGGAAATCAAATAATTTTATTGCCATATTATTTGCAATTTCATCAGCACACTTATTACACATTGTTCTCTCCAAGTGCAGAATATGCTAATGAATTCATACTTAGTTCCATCACTGTGAATATTTTAGTGTTTTGTGCGCAGTTAGTGATAACAAAAAGTACACAAAGTTGTTACAAGTGACCTCTTATTGTATCATATTCGATTGGATCAAAAGTGACCAGGAAATTGGAAGTGAATTGAGAGTGTTTTTGGATATCCATATATTTAGTGTGTGCGCGTGCAAAAAATCTGTGAAAAGTGGCCTCTTTAGGCGGCGCCAACACGCTTAATTTTACGGATTTGGGGAGCCCTTACGAGGGCAACCCTAGCACACCGTCAGGCATGGACGCCCCAGATGCGCCCCACACCCCCAAGTACATTGATGGCGGTGCGACAGCAGCCCCATCCAGCAAATCTGCCTTCGTTGAACTGCAACAACACGGGTTCGTAGTATTCAAATGTCTAACAACTAATTGAATAATTTCATATAAACTCATTAATTCGCTATGTATCGAGCCCCAATTAAAACGTCACTATCAATTAGTCAGCACTGCCTTAGACTTTTGTTGCATTTTACGCACTTCGTGCCACAAATAATAAAACTAATGTGCATTCCGATAGAAGAGGAGAATGATGATGATGATGGAGATGGAGATGAGGAGGAGTAGGCGAACCCGTATTGCGAATTTTACGATTTGAAGAAATCAATTTGTATCCACGAAAATGTGTAAATAAATGCATTTATTATTGGCATCAAAAGATGTGTATTTTCCACCTAAACAATTACACTCATTGGATGTTGCGAGCCAATTGATATTCCAGTCAGAAATGCACTTTTTAATTATACGTACTATTACGAGAGTGAACAGTAGCAGTTTCTCATCAAATGGGATGGCAATAAAAAATAAAATGTAGTACGGAAAGTAATAAAAATTTTATGTTTAAAACTCTATCTAAAACAGCAATACCAACAACGACGATGGCGCACTTTTTATTATTATTATTAATGTATTAATTTATGCCAAATTAATAGATTAGTGTTACCTTTGTTAATATTGTGTATGGGTATTTTTCTCCCGCCGCTCGGCGCACGTTCAAACTTTTATTATCTTCAAAGTCTAAAATCAGCGGCTTTCCAAATCTGCATCATCCAACACAGAACAGGAATAAAATAATGCAACGAGATTCGCTTCTATAACATTAAATATGTGTTATTCCGTGCACTCGAAATGAAGAAACTGAACAGAATTTGAGAGTAGTGCGGAATGTACTCGTAGAGTGTGATAATGATTCTAAGAAAAATCGCATTAAACCTCATCAACCGATGATTTTTATACCACAGTGAATTAAACTATTTTTACGGCTTTGCAAAATGCGCCAATAAAATGCCAATCATTTTTTACTCCGTTTGCACAATTTATATATACAGCGTATTTTTTGTTTTGTTTTCTGTTTAATTTATAATATGGAAATGCAAATAGGCTTGCAAACTTCCGAATAGTTTAGATTTGATGATGTATATACAATCCAGCGCGCGGTGGAAGAAACGCAATCGCCTTTCGCAATAATTCAAACGGAGGTAGTTTAATGTCGAACAATTTGTGACAAATCATAAATATATCCAGAGTTACGTAGAGCGACGTGCATTCTTTGATTGAGGAGGTATTCCCAGCTCGGTTGCACAATTTATTTTTGTACGTGCCAGTCAATGCACAAAGTGTCAGTTTTGCGAAAATGCAGCAGCATAAACCGGGCTGGGCTCGCTGACGTTTGCCTTTTTCTTTGGAAATATTGATTGGGCCCTGTGTGTTGCACTCTACATCTACGATAGTATCGATTCTAACAATCAATTCCCTTTGTTTGCTTAGGTACGGTGCCATCCGAGGCGGCTATCAGCACTTCAGTACACAAGGTGGCCAGGATACGGGATTCCCCAGCCCACGGAGTGCGCTCGGTTATCCCTTCCCACCCATGCACCAAAACTCTTATTCCAGCTACCACCTAGGCAGTTACGCACCACCATGTTCCAGTCCACCCAAAGACGGTAAGCATAGTCGAGATCTCTTAAATATAATTTATTTTAAATTAAATAAAAGGCAGAAATTTTAGAAAAAGAGATGTGCTATTTTAAAGAAGTAACGACATTCAAATCTAAGTTATTTCATTTGAATAAATATCACATTAATAAAAAATCATTTTTATATTTTTATGTTAAAATGAACACATCGATGGTTCTTTTAATTTCATAAGATGGTTAAATTTGGCTGATGGTTTTTAATTTTGGTTTTAAAACTATTTTTATACGAGTTGGTATAGTGTCACTGTCTTCGAATATACCAATACAAAATTAAAATTAAAATAAATAGTTTCTTCAACATAGCTTTTGAATAATATTTTTCGAAACCCCATCAAACCTTGCTTTATTTTTTAAAACCATAAATATCTTAAATGAAAGCCTAAAATAAAGTAAATATGAATTTGAATGATTTAAAAAAAATAGGATTTCCTCTCGTTAAACACCTCACTTGTAAAAGGCGACCTGAAAAGAGATGGGAATGATTTATTGTACATCGTTTAAAAGCCACGTTTTGTATTAAATAATCAGACAATTTAGCGGAGAAAGAGAGGGATCTGAAAATCTAAAATTGCCAATAATAATTGCATAATGGAATTATTTAATACTAATTAGACTATATACATGGGTGGTGCACGACCACAGTTCTTAATGAGGTGTTAATGTATTAATAATCGACATGACTTTATTAGGCCAAAGATGAGAGCACTCAAATTGGTAAATCAGGGATATATAATAAATTCGTGTTGATTGATATTATGAAGTGGTTCGTTTAGAGAGATGAGTTATGGCTATGTGGGATTTGCATATTTAAATTGTTAATTTCAATTGGTATGGGGTTGATAATAATTAATTGCATTTTAATTGGCATTAATTAATTTGACACATAAAAACATGACTATTGAAACGAACTGCCTGAACTTGAAATTTGCCGAATTTCCATCCGTCGTAGATAATAGATTTAACTAGAGAGACTTCAGTGGAGCCTCTGCCAATGTTTCACCTTGACGGATGTCGTCTCCCACTATTGTAGAATGTCATTTCTTTCCGTTGTTCCATCGTTGTTCTGGCGGCTTTAGCAAGCCCATTTTTAATTAATTTTAATTAAATATGTGCAACTGTGTATTCCTACTCAATTCCAAGTAAAATTTCACTCTAAAAACACACATCAACATACAGAGAGCAGAAAGCGCTTACCGAAAGAGGTTTCGTTTGCGGTTAAAAATTGATGAGTTAAAACATGCAATCAAATGTTAATAAATTAAATTTAGCAAAGAGTGTGATGAGGGGGCCTCCAGTTGAGTATTTACCAGAAGACGGGGTGGATTTTTCAGTTATTGTGTCGGTCGACAGGAAAATAGAAAATAACAGAAAGGCGTCGGTTGGTCACACGAGGCAAGCAGACAGGGGAGGAAGAAAAGCGATTTCTGGCCTCAAACCGTCGGTATCAATTCCCTCAGCAATCAAGCCCGTACATATCCATCCCAGCAAAATTAAATATACACGAAAAGAGGAGCCATCAGTCAGAACTCATTTACTTGAAATCGATATGTTAATAAATTTGAATAAACTTATCTGGGTCCGAATCAATTGTCCGTGCAAGTTATTTATTCATACATGCCATAGACAATGGGATTGGTTGGTGGGCCATAGACTGTGACATACCAGCTCGTCATTTCTAGTAGCCAAGTCACGACAATTAGAACACAAAAGGAGATAACAATCTGTTTACAAATATAGAGTTTAATATGGAGTGGGAGAAAGTAAATGAAACTAAATGGCGATTTGAATATCGATTTCCATTTCTCATTTAATTGGCTAATTGAATCGCGGAAAAATGGCACACAACCAAATTCAACAAGTCTTTGTGTACCTATAGTTTCATGTAATTAAATCGGTGTTGCTGCTCCGTATACTTTCAAATTGAATTAGAACCACCACACCATTTCTGGTGGTGTGCGGTTGTGGGTTAATAAACAAAAATTAAACTGCAACCCTCTCTGTTTGATCGACTCAATTCAATTGTGAGCTTTGTTCGCCCTCGACCTCCTGCTGCCGCTCTACTGGCTTTTGATTTAAATGTCGTTCGGGCACAGAGGATGATTGATTTTGATATAAACATATAAATAGTGCAACTTGAATATTATAGGCATGAACAGTTGGAAATTGCTAACCTTCTTTTTGTTTTTGCGGTAACCCACAGAAAAGTGTGAGGATAGCGGATTGCGGGTAAACGGCAAGGGGAAGAAGATGCGCAAACCGAGGACGATTTACAGTTCACTGCAGTTGCAACAGTTGAATCGAAGATTCCAGCGGACACAATACCTGGCGCTACCTGAGAGGGCAGAACTGGCGGCTAGCTTAGGATTAACTCAGACACAAGTGAGTACAAAGAAACACACATTTGACTAGTAGTATGTAGTGTACAAGTGAAATCGAGTCCGTGACAGTTTGACGTAATGTTCCTTGCCTTGGTGGAAATGAGAACGCCAGGTCTGGTTTTATCGACCAGCCTGCCAGCGAACCAAGTAGACAGCGACAAGTCTCTAGAGGCGATACCATTGCTTTAGTTGTGGTAAAACGAAATTTAGTATATTGTTCATTTTTCTAATTACACAACTACATTTATTAATGTAAAATTGCATTTAAATATTAGCTTCTAAATGAATTCTTAGACCTCATTCGTATATGGATAGCAATTTGAATTCAAGATATTTTTTAAGTTTAATCTACATATCTATTGGCAAAACTAGTCTTTAAAACCAATTCCTAAAATTACACCTGTTTTGTGAAAGGAAGTTTTACTATTGGGGGTAAGAAAAACAAACAAAACACTTAACATATAAATTGAATCCCCCCGTTTACATTGTTAACACTCCTGAAATTTGTTTTTATTTATTTGCACAACGAGGCAGAACTACTGCTGTGTACTTATTTGCTGTCATTATTTATGGTGCATTTCAGGCGACTTTCCCAAGTGAAGGGCTTCTACTATTAATTAAATAGTTTAGCTATCGGCACAATAAGTTATAAATTAGCCATTGAATCTATCAATTGAAACAGTTTTGCACTATTTTTTTCAAAATATCATACGAATTTCAAATTGATCTTTAAGAAAAAAGTTTTAATATAAATGATCTTATTGACGTTATACATACAATTTAATTCATGACTAAATAAAACTAATGTAATTAAAAAATTCTATGTAAATGAATCTAGAATAGTTCCAGTTTTTCGAATTGATTGAAATAAAAATTATAATTGGTTCTAAACATGAAGTAGATGGTTGTTTTAACATTCCAATAAATATATTTAATGAGTTTTTATGTTAGAAATTTGCTTGTCTTTCAATTAAATATATTTTTAATGTATTAATAAAACAAGCGATACAAATGTAGTAATAATAAATGAGATTAAACGCTAACAAATCGCTTGAAAATATAAAATATTATAGTATTTTGAAAAGTATAAAATTTAAAAGGTTAAAATCCATTAGTTATTTCGTTTTGCTTCGTTTACATAAAAATTCTTATTAAAACACAATTTTATCTAAATTAGAAATAGTATGAAAACAGTTTCATTGTTCTTTGGTATATTATCAAATTCATAAAAATTGAATTATAAAGTTACCAAACAGAACAAGGCATTAATTTGCGCAAATAAATCCAGAACAGTCTAAATTGCATCAAATTTCAACGATAATGAAATTTCAGTTCTGCAAATAGCTAATTAATTGAATTCGGTCGGTCGAATTTCATTGATGCCAAAGACTTGGCAAATTAATGGCAGATAGAGGAGATGAGAGGCCCGAATTATAATTAGCATTTAACCCTACACCGAACGAATTGGGAGAGGACGCACCCTTTGATATATGGGCGAATCCTTCTTAATGAGCACATTTCATTTGAAATTCGCCATATAATATGATTCTTTTATTATTCGACTTTGGACACATGGCAAAATGAGATTTTATTTGAAAAACAGTCTCAAATAGTCATCAATAGCTTTATTAATGGTGATTGTCTTGAGATATAGTAATTTAAAAATTGAAAATTACCAAGAAAATATGGTGGTCGTGATCTTATAATTATAATTAATTAATCCGTAGCTACCGAATGATGATGATACAGGCTATTTTCAAACACTTTGATAATCTGGCGTATGAGTCAATCTAAATCAAAGCTGCGACTTTATATGAAAAACTTTAGGAAGCTCTAATGAAATTTGAAGAACCAACAAAGAGAGGTACTCAAAATCGAATTAAAAAGATAATTTTTCGAACTAATAAAACCCAATTTAACCCTTAACATTCACGTAACTTACAACCAGTGTCGATCAAAAAGGCCATTAATTATTCTCTACAATTGTTTATGTGGTGGTTGGGAACAGGTACCGCATGAAATCAGATTTGTTGAAAGATGTGCTTAATTTGATACGGTCCATCACAAAAAAAACACACTGATGATCTATTCACTCTCTATGAGAGATCGGACATTTGTTAAATCGTTTCCTTCCACCAAAAATTCGAGACTCTGTATTTTCACACCTCACCTTGGCGATTGCTTCTGCTTTTCAGCTCCTATAATGTGTATGGTAAAGAGTTGAGTTCTGCCATGTGTATGAATTATGAAAGCACCCCGCTGTTATCTGTGTCTTTGGATAAGACATCTCAACGTGCTGCTTCCACTCCATTCATTATTGGATGTCGGCTGCTGCGGCGGCGGCGGAGAGTAATGGCGTTCCTATCTCGTAGCCAAGATAATTAATACTCATTGGATACAGTAGCGTTGGTATTGTTCATTTGTCATGGTTATTATGAGGGAATGCCCCGACATTCAAAATGAGAAAAAAGAAGCCAGTTGATTTGATTTAGCTATTGCATAATAAATGGGACAGAGTTCGTTCATTTGTTCTTGAAATGAAGGGGAAGAATAAGAAAAAAAGTTGGAGAGAATTGAAAAACAGTCATGTGGGGAGCCTGTTTGTCTTGTTCGGGACCGCCCCTTCGACTTCTAGGCTTCTTGAATCTTTTTGCCATTGGTCTCTTTTATTCAAATTACCTCTCGTTACCTCTGTATTTACTATGTCCGATCGAGGCCGTTCAGTCGTTTGTTACTATTCTTTTCTCAAGCCATCCAGTTCAATACATTTAACAAATAGCAATTAGAAGCTTGCAATTGGTGCCGGCTGCCCAATGCAAATAAAGCTCCTCTTGGCATGACAAAGACATCATGATATATCAATATAATACACAGTACACAACTCTCTGCAGTAGTAAAGAGAGGCAAAACATCTCATGTGTAGCTTGTTAATGGAATTTTATTACAAGAAATTAACCAAAGCGGAATTTACACAAACGATATATACATACATATATGAAATACACAAGACCACTGAAAAAATAAAAGGCGCCTATCTTTAGTCAGCTACATCTCTTTTTGCACACTTTTTCTCTTGCAAGTACTCGTGCAAAGGTAAACGTAAATACATATTGCAGTAGTTTGACGTTTCGTGAGGCTTTTTTGCGCAAGGAAACGCCACTTTTTGTTATTTATTTTTACTTAATTTTTAATCTTGGAGTTGTGCGTTTCAGATTTGCTCACAATTCAACTTAAATCATGATGCCAATAACAATGGATTCTATCAAAATAGGCATAAATATAAATACTTTTAATTTTATTCAAATATAAAGTGTTTTTCTAAGCCAATCTACATTTTTATATCAAATACATAGCTATTTTATTCAACTTAGTAAATTTTTAACTACAAATATTATTTTTCATTTGCTGACGAAGATGTGTTTTAACTAATTAAAAAGCAATCAATATTTTACATTGTTTTTTTAAAAGAAGACTTAGGAAATTGTAGATGGATAAAATGCTAAGATTTTTATTCTATTGTGGTAGCTAAGCCATCAAATGATTACTGTCCAAAGTCTAGTGAAAACAGATTTAACGTTTTTGTTATCTTTCCCAAGAAACTTACTGTAGTTGAATTTTAGTATTTTTGTGGCAGTCAGAGCCCGGCAGCCCAAAAGAGAAGAGGAGAACATCATTTTTGATTTCATTCAAAAGGGGTTGGACGCAGTCAGAATTCTTAGATTTTTATTGTGTTTATATATTGTTTTTACTGATTTTCGTGAGGTCTCACCATTCAGCCCTTTATGCAGAATCTTTTGCACCGAATGTAATCATAATTGTTGAGGAACCAAGTCATTGGCATGAGTTTGTCTTGCCCACGTACGTCATGTCAACCGTCTGTGGCAGAGAGAGGGATTACAAACGATGACAAACCGGAAATTTTATGCAAAGATGTGCAAGTCGAGGCTGGATTTATTGATCACTATTCAATCATACTCAACACTCTGTCTAGAAGGCGGTTTAAATCAGACGGTCCACGTCGACTCATCAGATCTTTAGTCGAGATTTGTGAAGAATTTTCCATGAAGAGGCCCACCTCCTCCTCCACCTCCTTCTATCTATTTATTTATTTATTTAAATTCGCCTGTTCTTCTCCACCAAGTTAACACAACCAACAGCGAAAAAATCCAAGACAGCAGAGCGAAAAGAGATCTTTAACGAGATTCGGCTTTTAATACAAGACTCTTGCAGCACGGTTTTGCACCGCAAATTTAGCGATGAATTTTGGGGCTTAAACCACGACGAACAAATAAACCGAAAGTGGGAGTTTTCTGCTCCAAACGTACTGAAAAAGTCAGACGTCGTCGTCGTTGTGGTGAAGGCTGAAGAGAAGACCTCTTTTGTGAAACTTGCAGCAGGCGTTCAGACAGCGGAGTCAGGGGCGAAACACCCTCTGGCGGGCAGTCGAAACGCATCTGTTTTGTTGGCGCGTTTTGATTATAGTAATAAAGGAATAATAAAAGCACCGTAATAATAATAATTATTGCGTAGTTAACATTTTATTAGGTAAAGTACGAACTGATTAAATTAATAATAATAAAATCAAAATTGAATCAAAATCCAATAAATAAAAGAGGCTGCCGGTCGTGATTTACGGGCCCATGCCAAACAGTTTACAATCGACAACTAATTGATAATGACTGGTGATCGAATAACAATTACCTTAAAAGGTGGAAGTGTTACAATTTACACTTTGAGTGCCCCTCACATTATATGTAAAGCATGAGGCCTCAAACCACCTTCCAAGAAGTGATTAATTTTAATAAATAAATGTAAAATAAAATATGTATTATAAAAAGAACTTCTAAACATTCGTTTAAAGTTAAATTATTCTAATAATTATTATTAAATCAACAATATAATAAAAACAATTATTATAAAGCCATTAGAATTGGGTTTTCAGGAAAAAGTTTTTTCTAATAAATATATTGGTGAATAGCCTCAGTGGAATTTCCTTGATGTTAATGATGTTTTTAGATCGAATTTTAGAACATTTTTTTTAAATATACATTGAAAAACCTATTCGTTGAGCCGCATTGTTCAGACCCATTAAAATCAAAAAGCGGAAAACTCTTTAGACTACGAATACGTGCGCTTGACTGCCACTATCTGTCCAAAATATCGCTGACTGGTTACAAATCGTTAAATCATTTTTGGGTTACATATTTTGTGTTTGTGCCGTTGAATGGGGACCGGAATTCTCTGACAAATTGTATTCCGGGGTGTCTAATTTGTGCGGCCAAGTTTTTTTTTCAAATCGAGAAATTATTTCGGTAATTTTTAATGGCAATTCGGAGTGACAAATTTGAGAGATAACCGAAACTGAATCGGTTCAACAATTACAGATTTTGTAGTTTCGACATAGAGAATCACCAAAGTAAATCATAACAGAGCACCAATTACAGGCATCTATGATATAATTGCGGGTGACTGGGCTGGTAAACTGGTGCATTTGTCGAGCCAAGGTCCGTTCAGTTCTATCAAAAGCGCGCTTCACATTTGACAATGTTTGATGATTGTGGAAAGTGGTTACAAACAAGAAACTAATGCGAAATAATTGCTTCGTGCACACGTCATCCGGTCTGAAATTTGAAATTGTTTTCAATAAACAATAAAGTAGTAGAACCAGCATTCGGGTTCTGATATAAAAAGCGCCAAACAATTCAAATCGCTTTACAATGAAATGCATAATTGTATATGAGAATGAAGATGTAACTTTCTCTTTTGTGGTCGATTTTTTTTTATATAATATTATATTTCGTTGTTGAAGAACTGGGTTCAAAACATTTTCCCAAGTCTAAAACGCAAAAATCCGTTTCCCACTGAAAACTCCACTCTACATGCAATGTGAAAAATTTTCCAACAAATTTTGTCGTCTGAATTTTTCTCCTATAAAATTCATTAATTTCCGAAGGAAAAAATAATTGAAATATTTTTAACAACTCATTCACTCGGACTGGGGGCTATCGCTATGGTGCTGGTTGTCGCTCTGCGGATACACATAATGCAGAATGTACTGTACACACAATAACACAAAACAATAACATTTGGAAGACGACGTGACATGACATTTTGCAAGAATCACGAGCTGATTGAAAAATAACATCAGAAATCCATCGGAATTTCTTCGTCTCATCAGCAGAGGTCGATCGCGGCGAGGTACGGTCCCAAAAGCGGCCTGAACAACCGGGCAAGGGATGCGACGAGATTATTGTCTTTCATCCAGTTATCCATCGATCCATCCATCTATTTAGCTTTTGCTCTTTTGGTGCGATCGATCGGCAATGTGCGAATTAAATGGATAAAGTATAAATCTAAATAAATTAAATCAGGAATTGCGCGATAAACTCCCCATCAAAAGACGTCTCGTCGCTCTGCTGGTCTCTGTGGAAACCGTTCATTATTATCACTCTGGTGATGCTGCTGCGGCTGCTACATTTACCCGGTAGCTGCTGAGACCGGAGTTGATGATGAGAGGATGACGACGACGACGAATCCGGCCAAGCATTTTTCTTCTTACAATACTACGCATGACTCGGTACTCGGGGCAAATATTTTCGCCAATGAAAAATTGGTATTTCGCTTGGTCGGCTTGCACTCGCTCTCCTCCGAAAACATTCCATCTCCATTGCGGCTGAGATGAAAAGCCACGACCAAGTCTCTGCTCACCGTTGCTGCTGCTGCTCCCGGGAAAGACAATTGAAATTGTGAGTACGTCGCAAAAATGCTCGGATTGTATTGGCGAATGCCAGCTCAAAGTACGCAATCTCCCAGCATCACGGTCCAACCGATGATGACGACGACGAAGCAAACATCCACATATATTACGCAAAAACGTGCCCCAGTGGAAAGATGAAAAGTAATTAAAAGCCAACAGACTGACATGATACAAATACTGGATTTTATGACAATTTTCACGCTCAGATATTGGCCAAGTTAAATACGAATACTCCATGTGTTCAACAACGTATCAAATTCATTTTGCAATAACTTTTCATTAGGAAACGAGGTTCAGCAGGTTTCTTTCCATCAAACTTGGGCAAATCTGAGGTGTGTATTGCCACATTTTACTTTTTTCAAACAGGTACAAATTAAGATAACAAATCTATTAGTTTTTTTTGTAAGATTAATACATTACATTTTACAAAAATTATTACTTACTATACACTATTAACCATTAATATAAAGTGTAGATTTTTTTAAAACTTGTATAATAGGCATAAAGAACGGCTTAATTTTCTTCCTACACTTGTGAACATAATAGGTGAAGTAGTAATTTTACATAATCATTTTTTCATGTTGATGATTTTGAGATTTTTATAATAACTGAAAAATTAATTATATATATTTGATTTTAATAAATACACTTGAATAATAGTCCATAATAAACTTGTAGTCTTTTTGTGATTAATGCCTGAAGAATTTGATTGGTTTATTGGCGTATTTTCCGAACCAACTGTAAGATTAATCATACACTTGATTTTCCATTTTCCTATCAGTTTTTTTTTTTCATTTGTGCAACATACAAATGGACATGATAATTATGGCAAGAAACGTTGGCTGGCGATAAAGTGACATTAAATTCCCTTCTTTTTAACCGATTCACAGTCATCCTTTCTGAATAAATCAGTAATAACTTTGTTTCAAAATCAGACATTGACTCCATATGTATTATTTAACCTGTAGTCAGTATTCTATAATACCTACGTGCATGTTTTGGGAATGAACCATGTGGAAATGGATTTCCCCATTCAACCGGCAAAAAAAGTCCAACAAAACATTCTGTATACGATGTGAAGAAAAGTTATTAATGGCTAAATAATTGATTCAAATATGAATGATAAATGCTTTTTCCGAATTTGAACTGGTAATATTATTGGTCGAGAAAGGAAAAGGGTTAAGTTGTGGTGTAGACTTTAGCTGAACGAATATGGAAAACCACAAAATTTGTCGCATGTCTTTTTCTTACCCACCATTGTCTAATTCAAATGCAATTGACATTGTCCGAATGGAGAAAAATTTAATTAAAGTTGGGAAATTTCTTGACAACCACCGATTGGGTGACTCGACTCGGTTCCCTATTTGGAATCCACCTGCCTTTTATGCATGTCTGTTCCATCAGAAGCGCCCCAAAGACGGTGGAGCTACTTTGATGGACATTTCACATCTCAAAGTTGTGAGAAGGTGTTTATAATCAAGTCAATTCAATCTACAAATGTGTCAGATAACATTTTTATTTGTCATTGTCATCAAAATTGCGCACACAATCCCAGAAGCGGAGAAAAGGCAGAAAGGAGAGAAAGATGTCATCGTTATACAGTTTCAATTGGCAGACACGCATTTCATAGAAATCAAATCCCCTGATTATCTGAAACAAATGGAAACAGACTTGTACATACATATGCAACAAGCAAACATACATCAAACATTCGATTTAATAAACACCTCTTTTATCTTTAACGTCAGATGCACTTCTTGTAATCGTACGATACAGCCCCAGCTACAGTAACAAAAGACGATCGTTATTCGGCAAATTTATTGCGATCGCACGAGCGAGAAATACATCATCAATAGGGTGATTCAGTATAATATATTTCACATATTTGTTGTTTTAAGTTTTCATTGAAAATCCAATATTCCCAATAACATTAATTTAAGAACTTCAAATAGGTATTTTAACAATTATCTTAGATTTATTTCAAATTTATTTATGATTATATAATTTTATGAATTTGGAAAATATCTTTAAACGGGTGTAATTAATTGTAATAATCAACACACTCTGTTGAACCACCATGTGCGAATTCGTACATATGTATGCTATAATGTTAACTATACTGTACACACACATCGATTTCGAATCTCATTACAGACTTTTTATTGTTAATTATTTAAAACTGAACCTGAAGTCGTTTTAATTGCCGGTAAAACGCGATGTAAATGTAAATCGCAAGTGGAAATTTAAATTTATTTGGCGCTGCTGTATCAATAACGAAGTCGGTATTTGGTTACTGATCAATTTGTAATTTTGCAAATAGAGCCATCAACTTGCACGAAGCAAAATTAAGGCCAACTCGAGAACAATTTTGATTTGAATAATGGTGTTCTAATAAAATGGCACACTTGGATAATAAGTAGAGCTAAAATTCATGCATCCACGTTTAAGTAATTACCAATTAGATAATTATTATCGAACCATGATCGTTAAAACATATTTCTACTGTATTTTGCATATATGAGGTTTTTTAAACGAAATACATCATTTGTTGCTAATTAAGATCATTAAATATAGTTCTACGTAATCTCAATTCTTATGACGCAATTGATTTCCCTGCTCTCTGAATATTTGATTTATATGGATGATCATAAATTGAATATTTTCATTGTTAGTATTTTTACAGTTTTATGTTCCAACTTGTAAGTGTACTACAGAATCAAACTGCGATTCAGCACAATTGTTAGCCAAGGGGCACTCACCCACACTAACTAAAAACTTGTAATTTGTTGTGGAAAGCGTTTGCAATACTTATTACTCATCCTTGACGCAATTGAATTCGGCAAAGCTGTGCAAGGCCTAACCTTTGAACGATCAGTATCTCTCAGTGTCCCACTTCCCTACGTCTCTTTCTCGCCACCTCATCTAACCCCGCGATTTATTGTTTTTAACCGTGTGGTTGTGTGGATTGATCAGAGCTTTGATCGGAGAGCTGCATTTGTGGTTATTTATCATTTTTCACTATAATATATATTTTTTCTATGAAAAATGTACTTACGCAAGAGTCATTATTATTTGTGTATATGTGTTTGAGGAAAAACTTGGAACGAATTTTTCGAACGTCGAATGATATAAATATTCATAGTTTTATGAATTTTAAATTCAGATTTGATTTTTTCTCGGATCATAGTCAATTTTGCATTTTAATTGAAAACCTTGACAGTTTTCATGCTCATAAAACGTTATTTTGCAACATGCACCATTCGTCATCCAGATGCGTGTGTTTGATTGAATAGAATAGAATTTGTCATATCCAAGATCTTTGTCTGATTGTTTTGCGATTGCCAATGTCATAATTAGCAAAATAGGAAATTATTTGTTTAAATAAAATCATCACTTCAAGAAAAAGAATGTAAAGTAGATGTTCTTTTATTGGTTACAATAATTTTTCTCTATGGAGGTAAACATAATAGTTAGAGGCTCATAGCGTAGTGAATAAAACAAAATAAAATTTGTTATAGATTGAAACAATAAAAAGAATAATGATAGTGGCAGTGCATATTTCTCGCTTGATAAATCTTGCGTAACAGTAAAAAATAACAAAACACAATACAATAATAATAAAAAAAATGATGATCATCAGACAATATTTTGTATTATAAGCATCGATGAAGGTATTTGTCTTCCACTTTATACTTTATACCATATTATACAGCTTTGATGATGATTGCGCCAAAGCATGTTTGAAGAAGAGGCTAAAAAATACACAGAATAATATGTCTTTGGAGACAATTTAATTTAGCATTGTTTTCGTTCCCATGATGTTGTTGTTGTTGCCTCCCCGTCTTCCTCCCCCTTCTTTATACTACTCACTGAATGGCAGTGGTGGTGTGGCAGCAGTTCCATCCATCCTCGATCTTGCAGTTGTAAAGTCACTCTACCGTTCTATGGGGCCGTAAAAATAATTTGGACAAACTTGTCCTCACAAATTTCCAGCAGCTCAGTCATGTGTTACGAACATTGTGTGCTCTTTTTACAACAAAAGACAAGACCAAAGACTATAGCTGATTATTGTCGTTCACAATACAATAAATTCGAAATTGACGAGCATCCTACTCACCTGTTACAAGCCAAAAACAGTCGCCGTTGTCGTTATTATTACTGAAATAACGAGTCCATAACGCGGAAATGGTAATCATCAAGGGGTCTTTTGAGAAAATCTAACCAAAATCAGGAACGTATAATACGCAAGTTAAAAAAATGTTTAGTGTATTCTCTCTTACCTTTAACTTTCCCAGTAAACATTCAATTTTATAACATTATTGTCTTACTACGATGTACAAGTATTGCTGTAAAATCAAATAATTTATTCGTTTATTTGTAAATCTTGAATGTGAAAGTTATATTTTATACATAAAAGACTGACTACTTTTAATCTAAAAGTTATAGATGTCTTAAAGAAGAGGATAGCTATATAATAAGATATACATAATTTAAAAGAATGCCCATCGAAAGAGCATCCCGGCTCAAGGAATATCAAAATGATAAATAAGAAGTTGCAAATTGTGTGGGATCAAACCGCATAATTAAAATGAGCAATTTATTATATTTTAAAGTTTTTTCAGACAAAGTTCATAAAGCATATTAACATATGCAAATATATTTTACTTGATGTCCCACATAAAAAGTAGCGAGGTTACTACATTTCATTTCTTATAAGTATAAATATGCAAAATTGTGTGCATTTAATATTCATTCATGTAATATGTACATATATTTTCTCTCGGTCTTTGGATATTTGAGTTTTTATTTTCATTAACTTACTTGTCACTCAAATGCAATATTTTATAATTAATTTTACGACCCAACCCTGGCCATAATACGTATTCGAGGAGTTTCTTGTGCGGGTTTTGCCAAATGTGCATGTTCGATTCACAGAAAGACAGAGAGACACACCGGGGCTTAAGTCGTTTTAATTGCCCTGGAAACAACTGGACAGAGAGTGCCACACGCAGAAAGCCGTGAAAGAGAGCAGAATGGGGCTTATCATTTCCTGTCTTATGGCTTCTTTTGCAGCAACAACAACAACACTTGTTCCATCACCAAGGTCGAAACTGCAATGAGTGCAAATTAACTGTACATAATTGTAAACAAACACACACGTGTCAGTGCTAGCTTCCACTGAAATTTCGGGATGGATCTGTCAATTAATTATATATAGATTGAAATAAAATGATAACAGATCGATGCGGACATTTCAATTGCGAATTTCATACCTCTGACATAAAATGCACCGATAGCATTTCGATGCCACTTACTTAACATAAATTAACCAGTCGCACAAGATGTTTTATTAATTTTCAATTTTTTGTCGCACCGAGTAATGACGGCGGCACTTCTTTGCATGCCCATATCTTATTTATTGCATTTTTGTTAGCAATTCAAAACTGTTTAAAAAATTGTGAACCCCATTAATGACCGTAATTTGGCATAATTTTTGTGTCCGAACGGATCTGACTAAGAGAAACAGCTCCAAGTGTCTGCTGACAACTTTATTAAACCGCATTGCAAATGCTCATACACCAATATTCATATCTGGCAGGTATTTGCTATGTGTATAATCAATTGGTAATGGTATCTAATTAAGTTGATCAATACACAGATTCGTATATAATTAAATTGAAATAAATTCAATGGAAAAACTTAAAACAGACACACTGCGGCAATAGTATATTTGCTTTAATTTCCAGGCATGATAAGACGCAATAAATTCAAGATTAACGAACGGTGATAAGGAACAAAACGGTCGAAATAGAAACAATCAGAAGCGAACACACTCAAACATCCATCATTCATTAGCTAATAAATCGAGAGGTGCAACAATAACAAAGCATACCGTGAAAAAGTGCGCCGCGCAACAAATTTTGCATTTTTTCTATGATGAATATTCTCTCAATTTTTCTCGGTTTTCTTTTTGCTGCTCTACAAAAGGCCTTGTAACAATTAATCATTTTTTTTTTGCAATTTACAAATAATGGCATGCACCAAAGCGCGCTGCCAAAGTCGCGGAATATATCAGTTTTATGAACGTTTGGTTTTGCATTGTTACAGGTAAAAATATGGTTTCAAAATCGACGGTCCAAGTACAAAAAGATGATGAAGGCGGCTCAGGCACCTGGTGTAGGTGGAGGACTTCCGATTGGAGGGCCAAACACAGGATCCCACAGTCCACAACACCAACAAATGCATTCCGGTACGTAATTTAAAATCTAATTTTTATCATAGTTCAAAGTTTAAATTTAATTTCCCCAATTGCAGGCGGCAACGCAAATGGATCGAGTAGTGGATCACCTACACATTTCCTACCTCCTGGACATAGTCCCACACCGTCTAGTACACCAGTTTCAGAACTTTCGCCAGGTAAGAATCAATTTATATTTCAAAATCTAATAATGCAATATAGAGAAGCTTATGAGACCCATTCATAATTTAAACAGCATTTTCATGATATGTGGCTTGACATCTTTCAATATTTATGAACAATACCATCAAACAATATATCAGTAAAATGTATAATGAATAAAAGATGATTAGTCATAAAAATATTTTATTAAAAAGAAAATGATAATAATATTATTTTCTTTGGTTGTATCGCAGGTCTGAGTCCGCCAGCCCAAGCTCCTTGGAAACAGGAGCCTCCACACTGGGGCGACCACAAGCAACCGCCTCAGATGACAACAACTCAGCCACCTCATCCACCTCCGCAGCCGATCCACGCACCCCCGCAAATGGGCGGATATGCACCTCAATACTGGTACCAGCCTGAAACGAATCCTTCGCTGTTAACGTGAGTTACATTTTTAGATTATGGTTGGGTTAGGTTATTAAACTTTCTTAGGATTACTCAGATGGGAAGTTGATTTATACAGAACAAAGTATTTTCTATTTAAAAATGAAGGTGTATTTTCAAATTTATAAGAAATTAAATATTATTTTACAGTAGTAGTAATACTCTTAAGATTATCTATATAAATTTGTAAATAAGATATTTTAATCAGTTCATTTTAGGGTTACTGATTATTATATCATTTTGATTATTTATAATGTTTAACGTAATTTTATTAATAATTTTAAATCAGAATTCCTTAAAAATATTACAAGAAGAAATAAATTTCTTTGGTCCATTCTTATTATCACTGTTTAACTTTTATTCTCTTTCTTCCATTTTCAGTTATGATCGGTTCATGACGACGTACACGTGAAAAGGTGAATATCAAAATGATTAATTTATGAAGTGAGTTTCTTATCTGAAACCTCATAAAAATATGGTACTCATTTGGCATAAAATGCGCAATTAAAATTGTTTTGAGTATTTTAACGAAGTTCATTAATTAATTGTCAATCAATATAATCCTCTTTTTTGGGATATTTTCAGAACATGGCCTGCCGTTTAATAACCAATTTTGCCGTCTCAACGATGAATATCTCCAACAAGGGCAGCAGCAGCAGCAGACGTATCCTCCTTAATAAATACATCAGTTTTTGGATCACCATCAAATTAAAGTGCAGTGCGAGAGTGTTTAGTGAAGGATAGAGGACAAAAATTGTTACTTTATGTTGAAATGTGTTATTCTCTTCTTGGAGATGAGAACCGAGTTTCTGTATGTATTATACATTGTATAAAATAACATAGTTAACGTAATATTGCGACAAACAACAAACCGTACCAGTTTTAACATAGACTTGAGGATGATGGTGAAAATTACTTTGCAACCAAAAGAAGAGCGGGAGAGGAAATGAAGCGTAACAATTATAAAAGAAAAAATAGATCTCACCCATAGCAACAAAAGGAATGAATGGTAAATAATATAATTATATATTGGAAAATAGTAAGGAGACAAGTCCGCGCATATACAGTAAGACCCGGTGTTTAATGTGTGTGCTATACAAAATCAAGAAGGATCGAGAACAGAAAGTGCTAGTACTTGAATTTCCAATCGCCTTTTACAAATGATAAATGTAGACTATTGACGTGTGTGCAATAATTTCCGTATAAAGTTAGTTAGAGAACTGTATAAATTGAATTAGAGAAAAAAGAGATAAATATGCCAATCATTATAGTCCAGCAGGAGTTAAAGAGCTGTGCCAGTTCCTAAGGACTTTTTGTAAGGCTTCTTTACTGCAAAAATGGTGTGTGTTACAGTGTGCGCGGCTAAGGGTTATTTTTGGTGATACACGATTTGGTTGTACGTTGAGGAGATCAAGAGGGAGCAGATCATAGAAATGGACCCCCATCAAGGCGTGCTTGAGGCGTGAGTGGCAGACTGAGTGATTGGGTTAATTTAAAGAGACATAGAGTTTTTGCTCTCCAAATTCGAATTTATTTATTTTAGTCTCCTGTTTGATATTATAAGTTATTTACAGTAACAAAAAGACAAGGCCCACAATGTACAATTACATGTGTAGTCTGAATTTGGAAATGGAGGGAGCACGAGGAAATTTCTAATGAAACATTTTCCGTAAATGAAAAGAAAAACTTAAAATTTAGGTTCTGTGTAGCGCGGCTAAGAATCGTCTATATATAGTAGATAAAGAGTAATGTATAACTTAGATGAATTACACAAATAAAAACCTTTATTCTAAGAATTGATAAGTATATAAAATGCAGATTAGAAGTTTAATTAGACTTAATGGCGTATAACAAGAAATGGATGCATAATAATATTCATAAACAATGACAATTTTGTATAATAATTACAAATAATAAAACTGAAAAATTGAAAATATATTTAAAAGTGTCTTTTTACTTCTGGCATCACTTCTCACAGAGATTTTCAGATGGATTTGTGGATTAGGGCGTGTTTAATATTCTTCTCCCGTGAAAAAATGAAGGTAAAAGTAACTGTGAAAGGCACAGCGGGAAACACTTAATCCGGATCAGCAAATTTAATGTTAGGTTAGAAGCCGAATTTGTTTATCTTTTCCAGTCCCAAATCAATAATTTTCTTGTCCACAATGTGAACACAAATCTGTGAACCTTTGAATTAGTTTTCAAATGCAATTCAACACTTGATCAGAGCGAAGAACTTCCTACTTTTGAGCGCTACCAATGGACCCGTATTCTGTTAATTGTATGCATTTGTCATATGAAAATAATTCAATTGCACTTCAAGAGTCTCAATTAAATTCAATGGAATATTTTTCCAACTTCCTGTGTTCCACAACTGCGGAATGAGGTTGGTGATCGAAATTCATGTCACGGATTTAAATATAAATAATAAAGGATTGAGATCCGATTGAGTGAATTCAACTCCTCCAGGAAGCGGATGGGAAGTAGCTTTTGTTTAAATCTGCCAGATCCTATTTATCGAACATCAATTCAATGTTTCAAAGTTACTGTTTTTAAAGATTGGTAATGTAATAAAACAGGATTCAATACTCTCTTTCCCTTCCTAGTATTACAACAAGCTAGCAGTATAACAATACAATCTGATATATTTATCAGGTCAGTTATTAACTGAAATGACCTATGACTCGCCAACGACTGACCTTTCAGCAACATGTGTCAGCCCGGAGTAGATTGAAAAAGATCGCTTCAATTAGATTAATTAATTTTGTCCATAGTTTTACCAATTTGTGATCACAATTGAATTAGAGCGATGTTGGAGGCCAGCAGTCACAATATTGCTGTTACCAGGAATGATTAAGTTTCTGGACATGTTTTTCTAGCAAAATTTTTTGTATACAAATGTTACTATTTTCTTTCAGTATTTTATACAATTCTTTGTAAATTTATTTATTATTTCAGGTATTCTCTTTATAAATTAAAAGAAAGTAAAACAAAACATGTTATTTATTTATTATATTATTTTTTTATTAAAAACACATTAATTTTAAATAGTTTTTAATATAAATTATTTCATATATTTAATTTCAAAATTCACACAAAGACCGAAATGAATATAAATTTTAATGTCCCAAAATTACTACCGATTTGAACCAGTTTTAAAATAACACATTGATTTGATGGGACAAGTGATCACCGACAAAAGAGTAAACAGTATTGTTCTTGCCATTCTGTTAGCAAAATATTTGGGCTGTAATGAATAGGGAATGTCAAATCCCTATATAATTGTGAAAGCGGATTAGCTATGGTAAAAATATGATGTTTACAAGAGGCAGATTAATGTGATGAGCTGCTGGTCAAGTCCACTCCCCATACGAACAGCACAATTGATGCTCAGATTGATTCATAACAGCTCGCATAAAGCATCAATGCGATCCCGGCTCCTTCAGCATCGAATTGGCATTGTTCTGCGGGTTGTTGATTCCATTGTTTGGAAATGGGATTTGAGAGGCCCTTATTGGCATTGTGGAAACTTCCGGATGTTGTTCCTGCCCCTCTCATAATCATCATACAGAAAGATCATAACGCCGAAAAGATTTATAGCCCAATATCTCGGGACTCTGGTATCTTGTGCGTAAATATTTGCGATTTTTATATAGGCTGATCCACACCGCTTAATTTGCTTGTCATAATTGGCTTCATTAAATGGCCACGGAGCGAAGAACCAGCGCGACGGTAAAGACACAAAGCCCACAACTCGGGAGGTTCAAGAATTCGTGTGATTTATACATTTTCCGTTGCCTCTTCGCAAAAAGGTCGTCTTTAATGGAAACGGTAGCCGTGGAAATATTTTCTTCCTTTGGCGGCCTCTTTAAGGTCACATTTTGCGAAATTGTTTTTACCGATTCCAATACACTTTGGAATGGCACATTTTTTCTCGATGTTGTTTTGGAGTTTCATGCTCTTTGCCGTTTGTCATACTGTAAGGTTATTTCGGCATCAGGTGGATCATTGTTTTAGTTTCAACTCACAGGGTCTTGATTTTTTTGCATTGAAATCATATGTTATAGACTAATTATCCAAAAAAAAATTAGACGCTTGTGTCTTTGAAATTTCCTCAATGACTAAGTTCAATCCCCGGAACCCATTCAATAACTATACTAGACACATTGTTCCAGCTGATCTGAAATGTTTAAAGAAAAAAAAAGAATAATGAATTAAAATTCTCAATTCAGGGACCAAAGAACAATACATAAAGTAGGTTTTTGAATGGCAAAAGGTGTGGCCAAACGTTTTTTAGATTTCCGGGACTTCTTGGGTTACATCACACAATTCTTCTTGCAGTCGTCGTCGCCGTCGTCATTAAAAAACACTCAACCTTTACCAAGAGTCTCTCTCTTTCTCTCGCACTTTCAAACCAAACACCCAACTTCAAATCGTTATTATAGCATATCAAGGTGGTTATTTCCAACATCAAATGTGGAAATTGAACATAAAAAATTGTTCCCTTTAAATTACCTACACCCAACCAACACCTACAAACGCCTGGTCCATCCATTCCCTGTTCCAGTTCACTCTCTGATTGCTATTAAATGTGCGCGCCTCTTAATTTATTACATTCCTGATTTAAATTATTGGTTTCGAGTTTCAGGCGCGTGCCCGACTAATCGGCGATCATCAGATGCTAGTTGCTCCTCCGAGAGAGTGAATGAACGGTGTTGCCAAAAACCTATAAATGTGCGATACAATATAAATAAATAAAAATAATAAAAATGAAGCTAATGAAACGTTTCGAAATTGCAAAGAATCGACCTCATTTTCAGCGACAATGGTCACAAAAATGTAATGGCGCGTTTCTGTTGGCGAGGACAAAAGAGTTTTTACAGCCCTTTCAAGAGCCCGTTTATAACATAAAGGTGTTTAACGTGTAATTAAGTCACATTTGTGGCGGAGTTCGAATTCCGGAAGTCAAAAGTAACTGAATATTACAACAAAAATATTCATTCGATTTTTGAACTTTGGAAGATCATATTTTAGAAGACAATCTGAACGAAGAATCATTAGTACACTGCCCGACAAATTGTTAGTCTACTTAGGTGTTTAGTATTGCAAATATTTGGACAAAGATAACACACTAATTTAATAATGACAAGAATATTGAATTAATACAAACAGTTGGTAATTTACATCAGCAAATGTGAACACCATAATTATAAATAATGAACTAAAATTCAAATTAAAAATAATAAATATGATAAAACGGGTTATATGTTACAGGCTATAAATGAGAAAAAATAATTGCATTATTCAATCCAATCAAACAATTAAAACAATGTACTTCATTAGACAAAGTCTAAGTATTAGTCCTTTACTGTTTGTTGCGCCTCAATTGGCTTACTGACAAAGATTGGAGTTAACCTCTTTGATTGTGCCATAATACCGATTATTAGAGACAGATTCGGTGTGTAGTTGGCCCGGGAGATGAATTCCCAAATTAACAGCGTGTCTAATTCGGACATGGCCACTATTAATCATATTTACTACGATCAACACTTTGTTTCACACGAACGAAACAAGTCCATAATTTCTTTAATATTATCTTTATATGTTAATAATCGGACTGCTGTTCCATTGTCCGGTTGAAAACCAGAGAGCCCGGGTGAAGGGTTACCGGGTATCTGGAGAGATCCAGGTAGTTAATTAATGAACAGAGTACAGCACAAATGCGACTGGTGGTCAGTTGGGTACATTGATGAAAAACAGTTGGAGCTGGTGGACTACCAACTTTGAACACCGCGCATTCCCCATCGAGAGAGATTCATTAATTAATTATGCCACGTCAAACTGTTCATTCATCTCGGAATTTATCAATTAGTTCACACCTTGATGAACCGATGATGATAAATTCCCTCCTGACCCTAATTAAAATCCATCGATTCTGTTTAATCTTTTCAAACTGTCACCAACTTGTCCGCTTCGTAGCGAATATTCGCAAAAATGTTGTCATCCCAAACACACTGCTGTTCCTGTTACTGCTGATGTCTCTTCTCTTCGGTCAATTAAAGCGCAGTTCGACTCAACATTTCAATTCAATTCAATTAGGACAAATTTAAAACATATAAACGCTAAATTGGTTTAAATGGATCCGAATATAAAAGTTTTCGAAAAGGGGAAATACAATTAAAACATGACAATTACTACATACATCAACTTTGGCATTCCGTTTGCAATTTTACTTTTGAGCACAAGTTCAACACAAGCATTAATTTTAATTCAGGCCAGTTTAATTCCGAAAGGGATTACAACATTGAAGAATTCCAGCAACAACAGTTTTTAAGATAAATTTATTAGTTGTTCATTTAATCTGAATTTTCAAATTAAAAAGAAGAACCTTTAAATAAGTACAACTGTTTTATCGGTTTTAAAATGACCATTGAGATATTAGTAATTTTTAAGAGTATATGAGAATATTTTTATGGGAAAAAGATGGAAAGCCTACAAATGCATATATATTTATGTTTATAATCCATTCAAAAAATTTTTAATTTTTTTCTCATATTCCATAACATAATAAGCTATTATACATAATAAGTCTATTATATGACAGCTTCATTGAAAAACATTTGCATTAAAAAGTGGTTTTTATTTAATTAAAAGTTATACACTGATTTTATCTTTTTATATTACAAGCATTTCTTTCATCAACGTTTTTATATATCTATCCATTCAACCGGATATGATTTCCAATAAAAAGTTCACTCTCTATCAATTAAGGAGCAACTTGGCTTTGTTGTTCGGTTTTGTTGTCATTCAAATTAAATTAAATCAATTTAATTGGTTTAAGTGAGTATTGTTCTAAATATCTTTAATATACGAATGGGTATATACAACTCTTCAGATGCTGGGGACATGACGATGCACTACGACGACAGGGCATTTTCTGTGCCACGACGACGCGATCGGAGATTTTCAAGCCGAGCTGAAATTAATATTTATTTTCATGCCGTGATTGACTCAAATTGGACTTAATTTATTCTTCCTTTGGAATTGTATAACTCGACATCTGAAATGTGTGTCCACTATATATGTACTCAAATGCTCTAAAGTCGAACCACTTAAATTGTTTTCGTTTGTTTAGAAATTCTTAAATATTATTATGTTGGCTCTTCTTTTTCTACTACTTCTTCTTCCACACTATCCAGAGTTTGAGTGTGCGATAATTAAAACCAATTAAGTGAAATTAATGTTTCATTGTGGCAATTGTATTACTCGGTGTTTTGGTTTGGAATTATTTAGGTTTCGGCCTGAGCAGAGCCGAAATATCGAAATTGTAACAGTCAGTAGTAGTGAGTAAGGGACATTCCCATTTATTTCAATTAAAATCTGGCCACAGCTCATTTCTGAGCGGCACTCACTGCTTGCATAACAAACAATCACAGGGCTTTGTGCATTTTTAATAAAACTGTTTCAAATTACGTTAATTTGATTAATTTTGATTTATCTTTGATGATTTCGTTCACAGGTTTGGAATTACATGTAATTATCAAATCGGATTTACAAGTGAATTATAATAATTAAAAACCATTACGCTGTAAATCAATATATAAATAGCTGTTTTAGACATTATCTCCTTGGTCGCTTCAAATATCAAATAATCCAGTCAATGTGTTAATATATAGTATAATTTATATCATATAATGTATTTTTTACATGATTTACTTATAAGAATAGGAACACCTTGATTTCGTCTTATAGAATATATACTAACTTCTTGTTAGATTAAATAAGAAATTTTCTAACTGGATTATTTACACCACACGACATTTGACAAGAATTCATTTTCATTTCGTTAAACTATATATGAATGGATTATTTGAGAAACCACACAAGCGCCATACCATTAATTTTTGGGAAATTGAAAAAAAAACTGTTTTTAAATGAATCCGGAATTTAAATACTAAGTTTTTAAATGGCGTTCTTTTTATAGTGTTTTACGGTTTATTTTATTAATAACATCTTTACAGGCATTTCCTTAGTAAAAAATGGTATAAGTTAGGTTAAATTTAATTTATTGTTAAAAAAAACTTAGACAATATATCAACCAATTAAATCTCCATCATGGTCATTGTAAAATTTGACTGGATGATAAGTCTCCTCTCAAATAACCCATTTCTATTAAAACCACAATTTCACCAAAAATGGCGTTTATGCTGTTTCTCAAATAAACGATTCATATATAGTATGAGTGAAAAATGTAAATAATTATTTAATAAAAAGGTAAGCGCGCCTAGACAAATTATTAACGAATTTATCGTCGTCCAACGAAGGAGCAGACGAAAAGAGGGGAGAGACAAAATATACCATTTCCAGTGACTACCAAACGTGTCATTAGAGATCATTAGATCTTTTTTTTTCATTATGTTTCTGGTCGGCTTTGTGTGTTCTATTTTGACAATGTGTCCTAATAATCCTCTAAAAAAATAAATATTATTTTATTAGGTTTTACAAGCGTAAATGGATTAAAAATTATTTTTCATGGTTTTGCTCTTCTGAGCTAAATTATAAGAGAAAATTAAAACAATAAAAATACAATGCTTTTATGTACATTAAATTTTGATTGGAAATATACCAAATAGAGAAATTTTAAATAATTTTATGAATTTAAATTCTGACTAATGTACTTTAATTTAATCTATCAAAATGTTCTTAAAATTTAATTACAAATTTTATAAATGAGTACAACAACGATATCAATTATTTTATCTGAATCCATTAATATCTTTCGACGTTTATTTTATTACAGAAAATTAAAGTTACCAATTTATCCAAATATCATGGATAAAATTGGGATAAATACTATGGATAAAATGTCATAAGGAGTGTTTCGAAGCAGAGCAATGTCAAAACCGATAATAATTTTTTTTTCAAAATGGCGACGGAAAATGGGCGTGCCTTTGTAGCAGAGAATGGTTTTATAGGTTTCACAGGTTTGAAGTGTGTTTCTCTATTTAAATGTCTATTTAAGCTTAAATGTGTACCAATATGACCATTAAATAGAAAGAAGACATCATCGTAAACAAGATAGGTGAAAATTTATTCGAACAAAATTGGTGGTATAATGATTAAATTGACAAAATTGTTGTCGATTTCATGCAATATTATTGCCTAATGATTTTTTAGTATAACCTTTATTTGGATGGTGTTTTGTATGTAAAACAAATTGATTTGTAAAGAAAAACCAAACTATTTGATAATTGAAAACAAATATTTTTTAATTATCCAAATAATGAAATGCAAAACCAATTGTAATTGATACAAATCCAATAATTGATGAGAATTTTATTGTTTCAGACTTGAATATTGAATTTATAATTAAGTAGATCAAAACATTAGTTTTCGTTAGATTCTAAGAATTCCTTAAAGTTGGAAATAAACAATTCCGGATGAACAGTTTTTATACCTACTTTTTAAATTTAAATTATTGGATTAGACGCATCAAATTTCGATTTATTAATGTTGGCTTAATACCTACTGTTAATAAGTTATTATCAATATTTAGGCAAAGTTATTAAATAAATTATAAATATTCAATAATTAAGAATGTTTTTATTAGTTTACTGCATTAAAGAATTTGCATATAATTCTCTTTCAGAGAATTGGTTTATTCGATTAAAAATCATTTCCATTTTGCTTATTATAAGTATATTTATAAAATAATAATAAGTAATTTATCCAAGATCTTCTATATCAGTAGTTTACTTTCAAAGGGTAACCGATTTTAAGACAAATTTGACAAAAGAATGTGGTTAACAAAAAGAATTTATTTGCAAATGTTAATAACTGTAATTTGTCGTGGATAATCAATAAATATTATTCAAAATATTTATAAATATTCGATGTTTTTATTGAATATATGCACAAAATGATAGTGTAAAATTTGGATTTTTATTTTTACAAGAAACAGATGCAATCAGAAAATTTGTGGTTTACATGTAAATACAAATTAGAGAAAAACACAAATTAAAGATTTTCCACTAGTAAATCTTAAAACCTACCACTTTTTGATTGAGGACACATGATATGGATCTTTTCTATCTTGATAGAATAGTTTTTAAAAATGCAATTAATTTTTAACGCGCCATTTTTTATTAACAAATGATATGTCAAATTGTTCATTCTGCTAAGAAAAGTTAGTGGCTAAATATATTTTAGAATTATATTATATTGGTACAAACACCTTTTAAAACACCATTTGATAATTTGGTTTGTTTAGCTCAATTCTTCTTCTTCTACGACTTAACAACCGTTACCGGTCTAGGTCTAACCAATTGGTTTTATGTAATCAAAGTTATTCATTTGCCAATCTTTCACAATTGACAATTGAATATCATGTTTACGAATCATTATTTGTTATGATGTGATTAGCACCATGAACAAATGATTTGCCCAATTGTCCAACGTATTTGTATTTCTTCAGACAACCCTTGACTATTTATTAATTTATTTTATTAATTATTATTTATCTATTTCTTTTTTGAAATTTTTTTAAAGGCAAAAAAAAATACTTAAATAAATTTTATTTGCTTGGAGTTTAAATATTTTNGCCCAATTGTCCAACGTATTTGTATTTCTTCAGACAACCCTTGACTATTTATTAATTTATTTTATTAATTATTATTTATCTATTTCTTTTTTGAAATTTTTTTAAAGGCAAAAAAAAATACTTAAATAAATTTTATTTGCTTGGAGTTTAAATATTTTCGATTCCTCCTGAGCAAATAGTTAAGTAATTGATAGTGATATTATCAAATATTAATATTGGTCATTTTGCAGTCGGGAAAAGTTTTAGAGCTCAATGGACATTTTGAACGTCTCATTATGAATTCAATGATAACTACGCTAATGAATTCGACATGAACATCAAATCAAAATCAATTTTCTGTCATTTCTATTTCCACTTTGTCGGTGTTCTTATTATTTTTTTTGTACTTTTCTCTATGTTGTATTTTCCATTCAATGGAAATCGTTGCACTTATAATTTATGTACACGTTTTATCAATACGACGCTCTTTCATTATTCATTGCCGTATTATGAGGGTCTCGTAAAGCACTTGTACATTACACACTAATATATGATGAATGTGCTTAGTCGAATCAGCGAAATCGTTACAATTGAAAGACCAAACCCATTCCACGAACGCATTTTTGAAACAAGCCGAGTTTCTCCCGTCAAAAATCTCTTCCACATGAATGTTATTTATTTACAATACTACTCTTCAGTACGGGCGGCTTGTGCAACTTGTGCTCTTTGTAAAGTGCGCCACCAGTCCAAGTCATTCGAAAACTCCAAATGATGCGATTTATAAATAATAAAAGAATGGAAAACCTCCTCTTCAATCATTTTTATACCAGTAAATACGAGTACTTAAACCGATTTTTCATCGACAAAAGAGACACTTATAATTATTGCAACTATACTTTGATTCCATTTATATGATTTCCATTTTATTTCAATCTAAATGGCGCTACTAATCTAATAGATAAATGCAGAACTTAAGAGTTAAAGTTCTTGTAGTAGAAGTTTTTGATTAGGCTTTAAAGATTACCAAAACTATTTAACTTTTAAAACAAGCTATTTTATTTTCAAATAAAATTAATTGACCAATAAAGGCGTTTTTAAAGCATAGTGGCTCAAAGAATACTTATATACTTATATTCTTTTAATTATTAAAGTGAAATTCTTGGACAAATTTCTAGAGAAATTTTGTGTGCAAAACAACGATTTAAAAATAAAATTGAACATTATAGGAAAAGGATCTAACTAAACTACTTTTTAAATAGTTTTTTTGGATATTTGAAAAATGTCAAGTGCGATGTATCACTACAAAAATGAAATATAATGATATCTTAATCATTACCTAAATGTAGAAAAGAAACAATGAAACAAGCTTATTTATTAAATATTTATTAATGTGTAACATTTGGAAACGCATTAAGTGCAGTATAAAACATAGCCAATAAGCATTATTAAATATTATTTAATAATGTCATATTTATCGATCTGGTTGGACAAATAAATATGTCAATTAATTAATAGACATATTCATTGAACAATATTTAATTTTTTCTTGGTTATAGAAAAAGGGTTCTATCTTATTGAAATTTTGTAAAATATGGAGCCACCTGGTAGATCTAAATTGCATTATATTTATGCCTAATAATTTCTTAATTAAGTCGTTTCATTTGCAAATACCCTCACATTTTTCTTAATTGTATTCATGCTAGTTGTAATTACATTCCTTTTCGTTTCAGTTTCCAAGAATTTGTTGTTCTTGGTGGTGCTTTTTCTTCGTTTCTCCATCAGTTAAGCAATTAGGTCGCAAAATTTCACAAATAATTAATAAAGACTGGTGTTACGGCTTAGAGAGAGATAAATGGAAGCAGAAATATTCCAGAGCGCGGTGTTTATTGCATTTGAGGACCACGAGGTTTTAATGTAATTAGCAGCACAGAAATGGAATATAGCCAAATGGAAAGAATTTAGAAGCGAAATGGGAAAATGAATTTAATTCTAATGGTGATAATAGATAATGAAGTATTAGCGCCGATAAAAGAATTGCAATTGCTAGGGCATTTGATTAATATAATTGTAGTTGTAAACCCGTTTTCCGATCAACAAAAGTGATAAAGTTTCAATGGAAAAGTCGCCTATCAATTCTATCTTTAAAAATGGCGCATTTTAAATTGTAATCGGAATAATTGCAGATCGTCAAGTCGAATAGTGGAATATAGGAATAAAGTTCAGAGATCCTGGCTGCTTTCAGGCCGATAAGCTGTTCGCCGAGCGCAGTTGGGGCTAATTTTATACGTTATGTTTTAAAACAATAATTTCCAGTTATTAAGTATATAAAATTATTATGATTAGAGCGAAGAACGAAAAGTTTGCCATATTTTTGCGGGTTCAATCGTCGCAAACTCACAGCATACAACATGCGCTCGCTCTCGAGACATAAAAAATTAATTTATTTTCCACTAACGAAGGAAATCTCATTATGATGGAGCCTTGTTCGTGTCGCTGCTGGTTAAGGTTCTGCCTTTATCGAGTGCATCTCCCTGTTCGCACAAACCTCAATAATCGCCTCCACTAGCCATCCAAAACCGAAGATCGGCTTTATTCAATATATTTTTATACTTTTTATACGCCAGGCTCCATCACATGTTGTTATTGAATCGTTTTATGAGACTGTTTCTCCGCGAAAAACAAAAACTCGACTCAGGTTTATAAAATGGCCGAGTTCTTTGCAGCTTTATTACCGTTGCCGTAAACCGATGTTTCTGGTTTAATGAATTTTCCTCGGAAATATGTTATTATAAATATTCTTCTTGAATTAAAAGAGAAATTGAAAAATGTAAGTTGATATGATAGACATATATTCTATCAAATCATAAACTTGAACAACTCTCTAAATATCTATATTTATTTAATGAAATATTTTACTTACAAATTTGAGATCCTTAAACTCCTTACTGCAAATTTATTTGCATTTAGAAAAAAAATCATTTATTTAAAGTACAAAATCACAATTAATTGGAGCAATTCTAAACCCTTATAAGGAACAAAACTTGATGGATTGTGTGTGACACTTTTCAATTGGCACTGGCAAGTGTTGATGCAAAAATTGCATATAATTTCTATTGTCTACCACCTAGTCATGGTCTATTATGGATTTTGTTGGCTGACATCTACTTATTGTAATTATTGGTGTACTGAAATTGGCGATGTCGTGCCAAAGCTTCAATAAAATTTTTTGTTTGATTAACCGTTCGCACAATAATTTATTAAAGATTTAACGCCGACCGACTTTTAATGATAGCATGACAGTTTAAATATTAATTTCGGCTTAAAAACTAACGTAACTATTTGTACCAAACCAAGTAATTAAATTATAATTGCTTGTTTACATTCATAAACCAATTACGCATACACACTCATTCGTTCCCATATAAAGTCAGAATAAACAGTCCCTTTTCAGTCTATTTCTATGACCAATGCATGACTAGGATTTTTGAAGGGGGGTTATTTAATCGTGTAGAGGATAACTTAATCGCCATTTTCATTTCGAAATTCTTTCCAAAATAATAATTTATAAACGTTTTTGTTCCACTTTTGGATCTAATTTATTTTAAAATATTTATTTGTATTTGTACAAGTAAAGTTGTTATTTAATTGAATAAATTAATACAATTTTTTCTTAGCATCATCTCCTATATATTCTTTGTTTCTTACAATGAAACAAAAGAAAAGGACCATGAAACAGATCGAAACATACGATTTTCAATATCCATTTAAGTTTTGTAATGTT